>JAQGBY010002595.1:0-22317 GCA_034698785.1 Mycogona germanica | reverse complement strand
TTGTCTTAAACGACATTTTATCGTAAATTAAGACCACACATGTGTCATTTTTAAGATATCATTTTTAAGTGTGTACGAACGACACAGATCACAATTAATCTGATTAACTCAATTTCCATCGTACCACTCGTTATTTTCCGACCTTGTTATCTTACGAACAGTTTTATAAATTTAATCCATGAAGTTTATTTTTTAAAAAAATACATTTTGTTACATTATCGAGCAAGGCACGGCTTTTTCAAATCCATTTATATTTTTCTTGGAAGCTTTTCGGAGCAACAAACTAAAAGCGATCGGGACAGTCCAATCATGGCGCTATAATTTATAGGTTTGCAAGCTTACAAAAAACTCAATAGATGATTTTTTTAAATCGTGACCCGGAGGATAAACTACTATTTAATTCGCGAGGAGGCCAATATTCTTTTTAATGCGATCGTTATATCCCCATTCGTTATGCATTGAACCCAGCCACATTATGTTTCGTTTTTATTTAAAAAATGGAATTGCATGTATTCAAACAATGAACCTTCTATTTCGAAAGATTGACCGACCGATTGCTAATCCTTATTGAGTGCGTGTCATTTTAGCCATTTTAGAAAGTGAAAATGCAATTGTTAATAATTAAATTAAATTGTCTGAGATAGTAATAATAGGTCAACGAAATTCATGAAAATACGAGGTAAAGCTTTTAGCATACGTTTGGCAAAACACGGTGAATTTGGCCAAGGTTGCTTTTGATATTAATAGATTAGCCGGATTTCAGTCGAATTGGTTAAAATGTTGAGCATCAAAGTAACGTTAAAGAGTAGAAATGTTATTGGTAAATGACGTTTTCTCTGGCAGCAGCGAGCAACACTGAACAAACTATATAGAATATCTTTTGTCGACACCAACCCCAAAAAATATACATTTATATAAAAAAATTTGCGAGGTTGAATTAAAAAAATTGCCGAATTATTAAAGAGATAATACATTGCACATTCGTACTCTGTATAATCAATTACCACTACCTTCATTATCCGGAATTTCTTTTAGTGGTCTCGACGGAAAAATTTCAATTACTGGATTGCCTCACGTTCAGCAGCGGCTACATCTAGGTTAACAAAGAAACCAGAGAAAGCACGGAAGAAAAATTCGAATCATTTCATCTAGTCTACAAGCAAGTATACAGGGTGCCCAGGTTGAAATAAGTTGATCCGGTTTGCATAAACGAAACATCGGCAGAGCATTGAAGACGTCCTTGTACTGATTTTTCAAGTTTAATTGGTTTCGATAATTAGGCGAAAGTCGTTTAGGCTCAAAAACGAATTCTTACATTGTTTTAACATTTCGTCTATGCATAAGATTTGCTGTGAAGATTGGAAATATTTCGCGGATATTCGCTGAGAGATCATTAGCGAATATAGATGATTCATTAGCTACGTGGTGAAAAGAAGAATGATGTGAATGTTTTCTACAATTTAGTGAATGCGTTCGAGGTCCGAGAAATGAGATTTCCCCAATTTTCAAACACAAATGGTAGTACTATTAGAGAAGTGTGAAGATTATGTCTTGAGCCCATCCCATATTAGATATTTCTTAATAATATTCAGGGAGGGTATTTTGGGTCTCCTTATCGTATTCCTTATGTATTATTCTGTTTTCATATAACAGCCATTTTACAGTGAACATTCTGACGTTGGTCAGAATGATTTGGTATCGGGCGTGATATCGTCATCGTACAATGTGGTTGCCGAATACTACGCTATTCAGTATGTAACCACAGATCTTTGATATATCGTGGTGGGGGAAGTACCTTAGTACCACCACGCGCCTGTATTGTCAATAGACGATATGCCGTATGTGGCAGCTAGTGTTAACGCCATTGCCAGGTTAGCTAATTTGGTGGCAGACGAAATAACCGCAATCGTCATTTTTTTTCTACTGAAAACCATTTCAAGCGATATCGCTGCAATCAAGACGCAGATTATTATTTTCTTTTCTTTTTTTTTTTCTTTTTTGAAACGCCAAAGCGGAAAGAAAGGCAGCCATCCGTGCACATCACTGAGGGGGAATTAGGAGACGAGGCACGAGGTGCACAGTCATTTAGGTCTCGAGCAGAGGTCGTCGCACGTGCCAGCAGCGTGGCGGCCATCTTGATTCAATTCACCCTCAAGGATAAACCGTGTGGAAATGCCATGTTGATTATTCCTTTTTTTTAAAAAAAGAAACGCCGATAGAGAAGTCGGGAAGAATAAAATCGTAAAATTATCTTTCCAGAATGTCATCGTACCGTTTCTCAAAAATGACGATGACATGTTACAAGAGAAAAATTACGTTTACATTATGAATGTTTATTAACTTCATGGTTATCGTGTGTGGTATCTTCAGCTAGTCCAACTTCGGACTATCAAATTATTTATATTCTTAGTTTTTATTTTACTTTCTTTCGAGATTTCAAAACAATACACTATAAATGCGGTGGAGCAGCTGGTGTGGCTGCAGTTTTTACATAAGGCAGTGTAATTAAACACTGACGAATGATTTGTTTCTTGTTTATGTGACATGTATAATTTTTCAATAAATTTGTTTTTCAATTAGCACTGTTTATATATACACAAGAATAATCAATAATGTTGTTTGCAAAACTATTTATTTCAGAAATTTATCAACACGTTTGTGACTAATTATAATTTACATTTTAATAGTCAGGAAGTAAATATTACATGCAGTTTGAATCCGTGAAAACAATTTTAATAATGCATAATAAGCAAATTAAGATTATTTGAAATATCCTATTGATAGTAGTAGATGTGTTAATTGCTAATCTGTTTTTAGTTTAACCTAGTATCAATTTATTATAATTTACTTGGTAATGTCTCTTATTTCCATATCAACAAGATACATATGGTCCTTTATAACATAATATTACCTAACTAAACAATATATTCACCATAACCTTGGGATAATTTATGAGCACGTACCCTAGTTGCAGAGGCAATGTATGGGTGCTCAACAACATAGATAACAGAAAAATGTTGGCAACTAACTTGTATCAGTGTTAACGCAATAAACTCCTTATTTTGTTACAGTCGTAAATGCGAAAAAGCAAATACAATAAAATTATTAAGATAATGGAAATCAAAATGAAATATCAAAACAATCAAAATAGCTGATGTCGTGTGAATCAATTTAAATTACAACAAATAGGACAAGTTAATTTTCAATAAACAAACAGTTTATACTGGTTGAACTTTAAGAAGTCTTAGATCACAATCACTTTACAAACTCAGTTAAGTTGGCAAAACAGTTACTGATACATCGGTGGTAAATTAAAAGAACATTGGCTGTCTCGTAGATTTTGATTGAACCGTGACCGAGGAGGCATCGAAAAAGATATAAACGCTCGAGCTAGCTTTCGATAATCGGTAATTTAATGGTGAATAAATGACTTTCGTAGATTTTGATAAGATTTACTTATAGATAATTCATCAGATATATTCTCATCTTCCATATTTTGGAGCTGGTAAAATCCTTTATTATCTTATTCAAGCGAGAAACACACAAACACACATCCCAATGTTGAAGTCAAATGTAACAGACAACAACTAAATTATAAATTTGAATCTGCAGGAAGCGAGCTCGGCAATAATTGAACATGGAAAAGGGGTGGACAACTGCGAAACGAAGCTGTCAAATCAATGCGACTAAAATATGCCAATTATAAGTCTACATTCTCATTCTTGAGAACCTGAACCCACGTATCTGAGAAGATGCGCTTTATTGTTGCCCAATGTAAGTGAAATAAAGGTCATCTATTGCAATATTTATCTGATAGGTTGCGATTGTACAAACTCAGATAATTAAACCTTCGAATTGTGTTAATATCGCAATCCTTTTTCTGCCACGTCTTTTAACGTTCGGAAACTACATTACTACAGTGCATGAGAAGATAAATCAAACATTGACCGTCTATTCCGAAATTTGAAATGGTTCAACAGAATGATTTTCCTTATTCCCCATTTTCCAACATGAAAGTTTAATGGCTGATCCGTTACGTGATCTAGAAATCCAGTGTGATCCAAAAGAACTTATGTCGAAAATCGAATACAGGGCTCACGAAACACCAAGTTAACGCTAGAGAATCTAAATCCTCGGAAGAATTCCTTGAAAGCCACCACATTTAACTAAAGGGGCTCAATAAGATAAAGCACTCCTCTTCCTTGTCGTCTGGGGGCAGTTGGGCATCCTATGTCAGTTATCAGATCGCCCAGGTCGTTACAAGTTTAGGGTTTGCTTTTTAGTTTTTATAGTCACCACCGATGACGCAGCACCAAAGTAATGACATTGCCGTGGGCTTGTCAGGAAGATTTCCAGGTTATTCATTCGGGTTGAGGTGCGCTCAACTATTAATTATCAAAACTGAGAAACAAATCGCACTCGCAGCTATTTTTTAATGCTGCTGGTTTATGATATCGAATGTTCTGCTACGCTACGACATATAACGACAGACACGTCATAAATAATAATACTAAATGACTAAATGAGACATCTCTTGACGTGCTGACCTTTACGCACTATAGGCTTATTTGAGATTGGTCGAGCTTGCCTTTGAGATCTGATATGCTCTATATTGGAATGCATTGAATAGAAGAAATAAATCTAACTGTTCGACTGTAAATTGCAACGACATATTTTAAGCAAATGAAATGTAGTGGTGGTCTTAGGAAGAATTTCGAACAAGTTTTAATCCTTTAATGCTTCCGATGCGCACCAATGGTCAACCTGCAAAAATTTTGTAGTAACCTACGAGAAAATCTGGTCTTTGGATACCAATAAAGGGAACCACCAATAACTGAGCGTAGCGCAAAGGAAATAACTTCGCCATCCATCCAATTAGAAACAATTAGAAAGCACATTAAATTCTCATGTCTGCGCGAAAACAATTTCCGAGTTCCCAACGCCGAAGGCAAAATAAGATTAATAAAGTCAACTGATTACGAGATATTATATAATCGATCATGTAATGTTGACACATTGCTTCCTGGTATATGCAGGTGTTTTGTAATCATGTGCTAAAATTATCAAATTCAAAATAAATATTTTATTCATTTGAGCACACTACTTTGACTTACTTCGATTGATCGAACAAGCGAATTACTTTAAATATGTTTCGCTTCTTCAATCGAAATATTAAATTTCTTTGTAAATTGTAACATGCTCCTTTTTTTTAGGGCACGCTGTAATCATTAGACATTTAGCTCTATCAGAAACAGCACCTTTGCATCACCGGCGCACCTACATGAATCAATACATTATGTACATGTTATGAAGACAAGTCAGGGCGGAGTTGAGCCGTTGAGAAAGAAAAAAATATGTTTCCGCTGCTGTGCTTGTCTCCTCTATTCTCAGTTGAAGTGACATGAATATTAATGATCCAATAGGGTAGGGCTAAAAGCGAATCTTAAAGATACAGCGTATTCGAACGATTTGTTCGTTGCGTTGTTAGTCGAGCAGGTTCGCGTTCAAGAGTCAGCAGTTTTTCAGGGGACAGTTCGACTGCTGTATTATATCAGCACTGTGATTTTATATACCACGTCGTGTCTCTAGCTCCGACTATAAATAGCGACATTACATTTAAAGTATTTCCGTTTCCGGTCGCTCTATGTAATTGACGATATCCTTACACTGCATTTATGATCTCGGCACGACACAAACTCCTTCCCACATCTCCATGTACTTGACACTTGATTTAGATTTAGCAAAACTAGTTTCTTTATTTCATCCTTGCCGCTCGAGTATCGTTTTATGAAGCAAGGGTTTAATTCTTGCTCAAATGGAATGCGCTTTTAAACGCGTTACGCGTAAATGTGTGGTGAATTTGAAGCAGGGAAAATTTGGATTCAAAACTGAATGTATTCAATATAATTCGTTTAATAACTTGTAAACCCCCAGGACACTGATAATATGGCATCACGGATGCAAGAGAATTTAATGGCAGACGCTTGTAGCCCCGTTAAAAGAACTGTGTAATAGGTGTTCAATGTTCATGGTTCTAATCCTTTCGATAAAGCTGGCACATCATCTGTAAACGTACGATTTCAGGAAATCTCATAAATTGAACGTTTTATTAACGTTTCAGCAATTTTTACGTCACGGCACGAGTGCCACAGGTCAGGCAAGGCCAAATACTTAAAAAAAACTACTCTGAAATTACAATAAATAGGGTGTGTGTGTGTGTGTGTGTCATGTTACAATACGTCTGAACAATTTATTACACATTAGTTTTGCTCGGAAATAATATTATTGCAATTGCATTTATGATTTTAACCACTTAAGCGTCAAAGTAATGTACTATAAAAACAAAAACATGCCGACGCCATTGTTTGTTTCATATATACAGACACCGGTTTTGATTGGCCAGCATCCGTAAATAATGGCAGAATTATTTTGGAAAGGCCTATTTCACAAGAATATCTCTTGATTGCATCGCTTACCACGGCCTCCATTAAAATGACACTTAATTCGGGGTAGTTGATACTAGTGTATTCGAATAGTAGCCAGTGCTATAAAGCAATATTAGTGTGGGGCGTTCAGAACATTAATAATGGGCCTAAAATAAATAGGTTATATAGAGCATTAGCTGAATTTCCCAACTTCAATTTATCTCTCAATGCTCAATACACAATGTGAGGTGAGCGCGTATGATTATTTAATTATTATTTTAAAAAACATTGAGCTTTAAAAATTATACAATGCTCACTAAGTTTCCTATCTACAGTTATTCAGAAAAAAAAATTTTTGGCAACTAAATCAACATTTGACAACTTTCTTGGTTAAAAAAATATAATTGCAAATATAATTGCAAAAACAAGTACAAATGAATAAGAGGACGTGTTCGTTATTAATCAGATAGTTTCGAAATTCTGCCATAGGGTTAGACGCAAAATCAAATGTTCAAACGAATGCTGCTCTCATTAAAATATGTTAGTAGATATCATTCAAAAATATAAATCTTGTCGAAATTTGATGTTTTTTCGTTGACTTGATATCATCGGGAGGGGTCAATTAAAACTACATGGTATCGTTGATCTACAGCAGCAAACAGAAACCAATGATGTCATTGACCCTTTTCTGATAATTGAAAAGTTGGATTACTGTTACGCAACAAATGCAACTAATGATACGCTACATTTTGTTAATACCTATTTAACTGTGACTGCTCACATACACATATATGTACAGCTGTATATTGATGTACGCACTTGGTTTATCAAAGACACAGGCGATGATTTTTCTTTTCTGCTCGGTTCATTCATTCATTCGCGCTACCCCTCGCAATCCATAAGAAAATTATTCCTGCCCGAGCGCAACCTGTTCTTGACTTCAATTTTGACGAGCAAGCAAATAAAAGGTCGAACAATTCCAACTCGCCCTTCAAACAAACTGCTTAATTGTACGTCTGCTCGTTTATATGAGACAGGTGTTTTCACTGGATGGCGCCAGTGTCGTTTTCTTTTTGGTGGGGGATCTGTTTCCTGAACTCAGAACAAGAGTTGGTAAATCGAACAAGGATTTTTATTTTGCTTCCTTCCGTGCCAGTGAGGATCAATCCTGTATTACTTGTTTTCGAACTTTTTCATTTCGCTAATTTGGTAATGATGTCCATTCGGTATTGAAAATTGTAATTAATTTAATGAGTTTGGGCTTATTACGTACGGATGTTTAAAGCGGACCTAACTGAAGCCGCATTATAAGATGCATGTCAACGGAATATCGTCAAAAGTCGACAGATTTTCGCTAACTATTTTGTTTTGGTCAGCAGAGGGCGCTACAGGATATGTCGTGATAAGCCTACAGGCCAAACGCAGGCGCACATCAACATTACGTGGCAATTTTTTTGAGCGCGCGTCTCAATAATGACAAGTGAACGCTTATTTTGGCTTGTGAATGTAAATACTGTATACATGTGCGTTCATATAGACGTTCGAGCAGATTTCTGAAAAGTGACTTTCAAAATTGCAACAGAGCGTCTATATATAAATACGTTTGCAAGCGCTTATATAGACTTTTTTTTTTTAAACTCGATTTCAGTTCGACAATTTTGATAGGCTTTTCATAAGAATTTGTAGAGACCACTGACCTACGGCACATCAGGTCCCCCTTGGCAATCTAAAACATAGTGTAGTGGTAATAAAAGCGCTTGTTCATGTTTACACTTTCTCATAAAAACCATCATCAATGGGAATCGATATTGCTCATTGACTTTAGTTTATAAAAGTATCATAAATTTCTTCGCTCGTATTTTTTAATTTTTATGCACCAACACACGTTCCTAGCTAACAGAGTTTGTTAGCTAGGAAAGTGGTAACACTATTGTTAAAATAAATTTAATTTGAAACAAAACTGATTAAATCATTAGTTTTGAACAAAATATGGAAATATGGAAATTCTCAGAACTGTACTAAACGTATTCAAAGAACATGACGGAATCATAATGGATTCTTTCGACCTTAGGGAAATATCAATTTTGATTTTGCTTCCTTGAATTTGTGGTCATGTGTTATTGATAAACAGAGACGAATTCCACATGAGCAGCTCGACGGCAGGCCTCCCATACTGTATACATTTTTACAGTATGCATACACTTGCGCAGGATATATATATAGAAAAGATTAGCCACCCTACTCGTCTACTATGAGCGTAAAGGTAAAGGAACGGAACAACAACTGAATACAAACAGGAACGTATTTTGTTACGATCCTGTTCAACTGTCAACTGTCGCCGAAACTACGAACGAATAGTAGCTAGGCTTAAAAGGATGTAGTAAACAAGCAAGCGCTGTTGGACACACGACTGCTTAAGATGGCGTCGACTTCGGTGTAAGTCATGAAGTCATGGGGGGGCGGTCAAGTTGAACGTTACGGAGGGCATTCCCAGAAAATGATTCAATCGAGAATCTTCTTCAATTATTTTCAGAGTATGCAAGATTTTATATTGAGAGCATTGAGAGTATATGATTCGTTGTTTCGTAATTATTTCTAGGTAATGTTAAGGGGGAATAAAATTGATCATATTGCGATATTGCTATCTTTTCACAAGTCTATGTAAAGGTGTCGAGTTCACTTTCATATACGAAAAAGACTTTTTTTTGTAAAAGAGCGAATATGATAAATTATTTTTCTAGTTCGAAAATGTTATTTCGATATTATATTTCTATTCGATAAATTATTTTTGCGTTCAAATTCAAAAATGAGTGGCCCTTATTTGGCGAAACCTTGACCTCCCCTGTAGCAGTTCGAGTGGTATTCTCGGCGGTGGTTCAGAAACGTCTACCATTTCGATGGCGACACAATTTATCAATGAACTTGAATATCATTGACATTCCACGCTACTTCGTGACGTGGTACGTGGAACAGAGATAACGTCGTGAAAACACGTGTAGGGTGGCAAAGGGGTGAAGGAGGGTGATGGTGAGGGGTGGGTCGGGGACGTTGGGGAGACGGCCGGATGTGCGCATGAATGAAAATGGCGCGCGCCCCGTCATCAAAAATGCACGTGCACCTCATTCATTCCACCAAGACACACGCACCCACTCCGAAACCTCACCGTGAATGCTGCAATGTACGGCTAAAAATGTATGTCGCTACATGTTGGACGGACGTGACGCAATTGCTAATACATGTATGTGTGTATAGGAGGAAAGGCCAACTTCCTTCTTTCGCGAACAAGATATAGATGCAGGAGGGGAAGAAAATCTTCTGTCTCCACAACTTTGAGTGCCATCACCACCGCATAATACAGTCAAACTTAATGTCATTGCCGTGACCGGGTATGGCCTCTGCGCATGATAGTTAATATTGCCCGTTGGTGGCGCCCCAGATCATCAGTTTGTTCGTTGAGGTTTAAGGCGCGGTTTACACAGGGAAAGATCTGCTTCTAAGGAGCCGATCTTCTACGGTTGCGTGGACTACGCGAATATTTAATATTTTCCCACGGTCGCGTCACCCACGCTAAATTAATAATTAGAAATCGCGTTCCGGTGTAAACCGCGTTTATAGTAGACCCATTGATCGGAGAACCACCAATGATACAATCAATCTGTCGCTCACTGCATGAACGCTCGTTTCCAGCGCTCCTAGCGCTGAACTGAAATTACAGCGGTGACAATTGCAACCTGTCGTGTCCTGCCAAATTACCAAATGTGCACCACCTAGACCTAGGGTTGAAACGCGGTACACCTGATTGACCACAATAATCATCGAAAACAATTTTAATGGACAAGGTAGAGTTAACAAAGATCGGCCCTATTAGTGGCATCAATTCTAACCCGATACGTTAACGTTTGCGAGTCAACGGGGGTAAAAAGAGAAATCTTCTACATTATATAGTAGGAAGATGTTCACTTTGTCTGTCAAGTGCTTTATTGCAGCTACATGGCAGCAACTTTGAAGTCTCAAAATGGCCAATTTATCATTTTGTTGCGGTGCCTGGTATACATGTAAATGTACAGCATGCGCCCCATGTAATCTCTCGCTGAAGGAGTCTCAAGGGTACAAGTTATTTTGCCATAAATTTCGGCTTACTGTACTTATAGTATAAAGAGGAGGAGGGGGTCCATATCGATACGAAGCCAATACTACGAATTGGAAACCGAGGGAGTACGGGTGCTCGGTGGTCTCTCAGAGTTTGGGAGCGCCCTAGCACTGGGTGCGCCAGGGTCGCCACAAGGTGACGACTCTGGCACTGACTCAGGCAGGGGTCACCGACTGACCCCCACTCGCACGCACCCCTCTCTCGCTAGTTTGCTCTCTTCGAGTTCGGTTGCTTTGCTTTGTGATTTCGTGTAGTACTTCCTTGCGTTCTAACCATCGCTTGTATAGTATGCTCCGGACAATAAAAAGTCGCGCTTTTACCATATAGCTATTAGCTTGAGTCGTCTGTTTAGGTCTAGCAATTTCGGTGTTGTTTTCGCCATCTTGGCTCAGCCTTAATCTACTGAGCAGTTGGGTGTTTCCACCCTTGGATTTCATCAATTTGATGTACCGAGAGGAATAAATTGAAAGAGGCAATTGTGGAACCAAGATATATTCGTGACCCAAGCCGAAATGGGCTGGCCAGGTGTACCTGGCTACATGTACATGCCCCCATTGAAACAAAAATCGCTTGAAATCATAAGACGTACAAAACAAGATGGCAGAGCTGCAATCCCAATCCATCACCACCCATTAGCCTTCACTTTGCACTCCTAGCGTCAAACTGAGGTTGGGCAGACAAAGCGCCTCTAGCGGCCATAATTGCAGGCTGTCGTCACCTTCCAGAAGACAAAAGGCGAGCCACCTAGTGATAAAGAGCTACACCAACAAACCATGTTTAGCTGTTGAGTAGTAACAAAAGGGCCAGCTCGCATTTGAAGAATGGCTTCAAAAATTAATTGCGATTACATATTTGATCGATCGCTCGCTACCGGTATTTATCGTTGCTTGTTATCTACGAGTACGCGCTGCCTGGTCAGTCAGTGGTTTAGAGACTGTTTACTGAGAAGTTGTTGCGGCTGTTTTGGAATTGTGGCTGGCGCCATACGTCGGTCAATATTGCCAACACTTTTCAAAAACTTTGCAGCATCTTACAAAATTAAGTAAACCGTCATGCATCTTTTGAACTCGATTATGAAATGTTCCCAAAATCATAAAAGGTATGATATATATTACTTACAATTTATCTTTCTCAAAAATACTTTGTTTGCATGACTTGTTTTATAAAAAATTTCGCCTTGTGCAATTACGTTATAAGTTTTCTGCAAGTTTTCACAAATCGTTGACTTTCGGAGTTTCAAAGAATTTTCTACATTATTTTGCGCAAAAAAATATTTTATTTCAGGACCTCGTTTTAAAAAATTTGCCCCAATATATTATATTATATTGCCCAAAAAATATATTCAATGCCACATTTTAAAGACTTGGTTTTTTAATTTTGCGCTTCGCCTAATTTCATGATCAGTTTCCTGTAATTTTTCAGAAAGTGAAAACTTTCAGAATCACAAAGAAATGTTTTACAAGATCATTTACACAAAAATTATTCGATTTAAGGACATAGTTTTAAAAATAAAATTCACTTCTTGCTGATAAAAGTAAACCATTAATAGTTATAAATTCTCATTAATTTTGGAAACTGTTAGTGCCTATCTTGCATAGAAATTAATGTGTTCATTTCAAGTTTTTAAAAAATTGCGCTTCGCGCGATTTCACACTTTTATGTGGGCTATGTGCTGAATTATTAGCCCATCAATTGCTAACAAGTCGAAAATAAGGAAATTATATTAGATTTAGAAATTTTTATAACTCCCTCCCCCCTTAATTTCGGGCCCCCTGCTTCATTTTTTGACAAATCGAACTCTGCCTCCAGTTGTGACAATATGTTGTTGGTAGAAGAAAGAAGGGTCAACAGAAGTCGGTTGATAGCACCTAACACACCCAGGTTAATGATAGATGGGATGTTGTGGCAGAATTCCTCCAACTGTGGCGCTAACACGTTTCACCAGGTGCGCCCAGTGCTTCAGGCCATGTTCAACTTCGATAAATGCAGCGGCAAATGCATTTTCTAACACCGCACGCTCTCACCAGAGGTGTCATATGTGGTCGAGAGAATAGCGTGTTTTCCTCGTGACCCGTGATCGCGGTTTCGATCCCGACCGACACCTTCGGAATTTTTCGGGCAAGAGAAATTCCTTCACACACCTTCTTTCGGAATTGAAGTAAAATCATGACCCGCGTGCCTGTACGATATCGGAACGTTAAAGATCCATTTCCCAGGCAGCCTAGGTTAGGCAAAATTTCCATAAGTTGATGACGGTTGATTGAACATCTTAAACGCACCTGGGGGGTTTAAGATGTTCAATCAACGGTGAACCTCCTTAACAAACAGTTATATTTGTATATATACCATCTCACCAATTTAAGTGTTTTTGAAACAATGTCTGCTATTAACACTAACGGTGAACAGCCGAAAAGATATAATAAAACTTATTCCACCCAACACTAATTAAAAAAGAACTAAAAAAATACATCATATCTTTTCAACGTTAATTGTTTTATTTAATTGATAAATTTCTTCTGGCATCGTTTGCCATGAAGCAAGAGTTGCAGACTTATACAGTGAAGCAGATGTGAAAGAATATTTCATCAATCATCGATAGGCAATGGCTAAAAACTACTTATTAACGAAATACCTGTATCTTTTGCTTTGATCTGGGTAAATACGCATTACGAGTGCACATTTGAAACGGCTCAAGAAGCAGACTAAATAATTGCAGTGTCTGGCGTAAAGTTAAAGGAATAAACAAATAAATTATTATAGCCCATTTGCATTTAAAATTAATTGATCAGAGAAATCTTTCCAATGATAATTTCAAATTTCTCATTAATTTCCCATATTAACATAAATCGGTCAGACATTTTTATTTTAAATACGTTTCCCATTTTTCTCAGAAAGCCACTGCCCATAGAGTGAATTGGCCTTGTTGCTCGCTATATTTAAAATCTATGTATAGAGTCTGTGCATTACAAAGATGCCCAATCATTGTACTATGGCATCGGCAACGAAGACGTTCAGTTTAAGTTCAAGGCAGTTCGCCCGCATCAATGTACGATGTCCTTCCACGCGTACACCACTATATATACACAGGTATTGGCGTTAAGTGAGAGCCCTTGATCGCATCAGAGGAGGTATGTGGAATCTTTGCACTCACTGCCTTTCGATATACTGTATATTAACCGTACCCTATCACTGATACACAGCTTATGCAGAAGAAGAAGAAAAAAACATGCCCGGATAATGACATGTCTCGTAACGCATCTGTGATCATCAATTCTCCACTTGAGTCTTTGACATTTTACTCCGAAAGGCGAAGAAATGATAATGGTAGATAGGAGGGGATAAGAAATGGGTGGTGTGGGAGTTATATTTAGTGAGCCGCGATGAGAAAGAGTTAGTCAGCGTAGCGCGATTACTTGATCAGCATGGGAGCAATGGTGCAATTTTTTTTTAATTTATAATTTCAGGGCAAGAACATCTGACAAATTCTAGCGAATGACCTTTCAGAAGACAGTCAGTCAATTCGCGACGCTGCCTTTTTGACGAGCGTTGAGCCGTGAATGTGTAGCATACAAACTGAGTAAAAAAAATTGCAATTTCGAAATATAAAACATTTTCGATATCACATTAACCAGCATACGTGACTAAGCAGATGTTCATTATACACATGGATCAGTCCAAACCAACTCAGAAATTTTAGAAAATACTTTCGCATTGGTTTTGGTGATAACTGAACACGAGTGCAATCAAACAACTACAGTTCGATCGATCGATCGATCTGCCCGTATTTCGGGTCTAGTACCTATATTTGCTTAAATTGCCGGTACCTTCGACAGAATCCCTTAATGGTGATTGACTTTCTGCTCAAGTTCCTCAGTTGTTGAGGAGCATGGGGTCACGCAAGATGATTCTCATGGCGTATCATCCGCCGAGACCGCCTATCGTCCGCGGATGAGTTGACTAACACGACGGTAATCGCAACTCTTATGGGTAGGTCTGTCAGCGTCTCTCAAAATTCTCAAATTTCTCGAAGCAGCTAAAAATACGCCCAAAGCGCAAGAGATGTATCTATGAGGCAGCATGCAGTCGTTGTAAATCTCCAGACAAAGATCTCGGCATTCACACCCCTAAACGCAAACTATTAGTGCCTTTTGCAGACGCAATCGACTCTCCGCGTGCATTTCAAAAGACCCCCTCACTGAAAGAAAATGCGCAAAGAATTAAGTCTTGGCAGTTGTTAAGATTTGCTCGAGCGTGGCACGAAAAGTTTGTCAAACTCGAGATTCCGAGACTTTAAAAAAAAAATGGTACGCTCTCTTTCAGTTGTCTGTTTGTTCGTTTAGAGAATTTGCTTTGAATATATGTTTTTTTGTGCCGATTCTCCCCCAATAGGTCCCCATTTTTAGCCAATGACATAATCACACGAGCGCCGCATGCAACTGAACCCCAAAAGTTGGCTCTCCAGACGAGGCTCCTTCCCAAAAAAAAAAGAGGAATTATGCCTGTTTGTTCCGATACGTCTATATTTCTGCGCCAAAAAAGCCTCAAGATTTTCCAAACAATTCACAAAGACATCAGAAAATGCTTTCGCCAAGAGCCTTCACAAAAAGAAAAAGAATCACATTCTTTTTATACGTTTGGAGGGAACACGTTTTGGAAGCAAGTGTCTCAATTCTACAAAGGCTTTATCTTGAATTTGCCGAATGTTCGTAAAAATACCCTCTAGTGCATAGGGAGCTTCGATCCCTGGGATGACGTGACGTACGTGTATACATGTACAATCACATTATCCTTGTTAAAGTCCGTCTCATGTCAAATGACTGGTCGTATGTTGACAATTACGCAAACCTTATATTACTGACAGGATCTCATATAATAATTTTTTTAAAGGTCGACGGTAATTGAATAACGATTTCAGCAACCATTTTGCGACGATCGATGTGGACGATCGTTTCGACGTGGTGACGTCACAATGGACGAGTCAAAAGTAAGAGTGACGAGAGCCCTGCAACAGTTACCTGTGAAATGACGAAATCAGTGTCACCTAACCAAAAATCGCAGCACCCATATTTAAGTATCGCGAACGGCATCTGTCTATGTTAATGTGCAAGTATCAACGAAATTGGCGAATAAACGGTATCTGATAAATCGGCCATCGAGTCTGAGCGAGTCTAATAAATTGTACCCGATTATTGGGAGTCGGAATTGTTTATCCCCATGTTTCTTATCAGTATACCGGCACACGAGTACATGAAAAACACACTCTGTAAACTATTAATTTAATCGTCTCCCCCAATCGCAGACATGTATGAAAATAAGCTTGTCTCATACATTCATCATCAGGCTTGTTAAGAGGGATTTGCATATACGCGATGATTGAATGACCCGACTTCTCAGAAACAATAAATTCCTGAAAGTATCCACTTTTCTAATTATATTGTACGAATCAGTCTCTCCATGACATCTCGAACGGCGCAAATAATAGTGAACAAGTTGAAAAATATTCTACTCCATTAAAAAAAAGAAATAGTTGCTCGATTACGTCAAAATCTAAGCACTTGCGTTTTGAATGGCAATTTATGCAAATTTCATCAGGCGAGAATTTTATCATGGTAAATTTGTTTAATTATTTCGCGGTACGTAATTTATTAATACGTAATACCTCAGCTACAGTACCACACTCTGAGGGCGCAATAAAAAAAACCTAGCTGATTATAAACCTACGTCAGCCGTCCTCTGTATAATGTATAGTCGGCAGCACGAACCCCATTAGCGGATGCTAATAAGCAGGTGGCTGATTGCTCGCATAATGAATAACAAAACGGGGAGCAATTCCTTTTGCCGGTTTCCTTGTAAATTAAGGAACACTTAATTAATGCGTGAAGTCGTTTGGCGCGGGTCCTAGCAATTGTTGTCTGTTAAGAAAACATTGGCGAGTATTCAAAGAGGAAAGAAGATCGTCTTTTAATTGTAGACTGCAACGTAAATGTGTATTTGAACGCGAGCGGCGCTGCGATCGCTAAGGGAGGTGCGCCATCAAAAGTTAAACGTCATTATAAAGCCTACATTATTTTTAATCCATCATCTGGTACTTAGTACGACTCTAACAGGTTCCTTTTTCGACGGCATTTACGTTCGCAGAACAGACTATACAGTAAGCAGGAAATTAGTTTTATATTTGCCATTCGGAAACTCCACTTCACAAGCCAGCAATTTTTAATCGCTCAAGTCATTAAAATAAACAATTTGGACAACCCCCAATGAATTGGGTTGATGCTTCAAAGACCAACGTCACCAAAAACGAAATCGAGTTCGAGACGATTTTTAAAATTTTTACAACCCCAAGAAATCATACCAATATGTTCGAAACTTTTATTTGAAAGTAATTTTTTTTAATAAGAATCGCCGCGACCTCAGTTGATTGATCCACGAAATGTAACAGAATTATGGTATGGCGGTCGAATGTTCGATTCCCGGCGCGGGTTCTCGTTTATTCGGTATCGGGACACTGGCAAAGATGTGCTCTCGAAATAAGAAATGCAGGCGCTTAAGAAGAGCTATTTACTGCAGCTTAAAAAATACCCGTTTCAAGAAATAACGAATATGCGAAAAGGCACGACCTGAGGATTTTTGAAAATAAAGGACACAATTAAACTCGCATATGCTTATGATGTACTGTATAAATCAGGATCGTGATCGTGTAGCGTGATTCCATTTGATGGGTCAGTTGGAAGGTATTCCTGTTTTCGAATATATTTTTTGAAAATTACGAGGACGGTTACAATGTTTTGCGTATAATTACCGTGATGGCCGGAGGCAATAACTAGGGCTCCCTGTCCACGATCGGAGCCTTCTTTTTAAAGAGGGATCAACAAGAGTGAAAGCCCAGAGCACACGCTGCATTTACTTATAATGGGGCGAGGAAGATTCCGTTTGTTCTTCTTTAATAACTTAGTTTTTGATACATAATCTAATGATAGCTTTGATTAAAAAATGCATTGCAAAGACGCGCAATGAAATGAAATAAAACGCCTAAACCAATACCATATAATATTCATAATAAATTTATAATAAATCTATAATGAAATAGGGGTTGTCTCCGGGACAGCACCGGACGACAATACAATACCAGAAGTTACTAATGAATGTATTTTGAAGATTTCAAGCTCGGGGATCCTTATTTTGGCATCACTTTTAAACGGTGAAAATGTCTTAGTTAGATACACGTCTCGGGGTTTTAATTGGCTGCCCTCACTGTGGCCGTCAAACGACAAATTTTTAGTGTGAATGCGATATCAATGCGTCGCTTTGGTCTGATGGAACAAATTAACCAGCTATGAAAATAGGAAAAGGGTGATATTTCTGCCCAGGGCGTGGTTCAATGAGGTGCAAGCATCTACGCCGATCAGTGCACGGGATGCTCTCTCAATTTGAGTTATCTGAACGGTCAAACCATTCCTGCCAGCCTCTCTGTCCATGCACATTACAACTCGATCTATGATGTAGTTCAACGCGGCAACCACAATTATACTACGGATCGAAAGACCTTTTGGTGGAACCAGTAGCATAGGTACATGCAACAGGTACCGGCAATTCTATCACGACTAAACGTGTGGTGGAGAGGATGCCGTAGGCTGGATATAACGCTGGCCAGGTCTGTGACCCGAGAACTCGGTTTTACCGGGTCGTAGGGTCAACTAATTTTGATTAGAAGGGCACGCCGCACGGTATGACGAAGTGTCCACATTTTCGAAACTTATCCCGAGCGTCACTGTTGGAATTCACTGCCAACATGAATGCCTAGTTTCGTTATGGTTTTGTCTGAGATTCTGTCAATTGAATTTTAAAATATTTTTTGATGGTCTAAATATTTTCTATCACCAACGAAACACTTAAAATCGAGCATTAAAAATGACTGGGAGAATCGATATCAAGATTATTAGATACAATAACTAATTTTGTTCTTGATTTCGAAAGCAAAAGACGATTATCGTATCTTGAAATTTGCTTTTCATTTATAGTCATCCTAGGTCATCTTGCTACGCAAACTACAAGGTTAGAAAATATTATTTGAAAACTATATTTTATATGAAATCTGGTATTGACACACAAATAATTTATCGCAGTTTCATTTCTAAATTTGGTCATTTTTCAAACAAAGACAATTGAAAAGGTTGCATTAAATTTTCTGTAGAGACAAGAAATATGGAATAACCTAATACAGTCGTGTCTGGATGATGGGTCACTCTTGTAAATTGGGTCATCTAGCCGACCGTAAAACAAGTTGAAGACGATCCGTTCCAGTTATCCCGAGGACCCGCTTGCTTATACAATTTAAAACAGGAGGCTGAGGAGAGGACCAGGTGCCGGTCGTCTACGCAAATGCGTGCGCCGATTATCAATTACTCGGCATTTTTGCATTAAATCCGTGGGCCAGGCGTGCTTCGGGACGCCCCCTCCAAATCTATTCTCTCGCCCGGTAGCACGTTCAACTTGTGCCGACGCGCCGGTCGGCCGGGGGGTGCCTAACCTCTCTTGTCCAGTCGTCCTTCCCATCCCAACTGCCGTTCTCACCACTGGTCTTGTGGCCTTCACGGTGGACTACACCTTAGTGGTCACTTTGGGGGGAATCGATTAATTTTTTTTAAACCGTTCATGTCACGCTCTTCAATTCAATTGATAAATCACAGATGGATTTTCTGATAGTGAATGCTACGTGCTCGGAAAATGCACCTCAGTTAAAAATTGTGCGCTTTGCTATTCATTGTGCGACTACAGGTCCACTACAAGCTTGCTGCAATGATGCCACCACATCCGAGAAAAACTTTTAACTGAAGCTCTTATTAATTTACACACAGATATGCAGATATATCTCAGATCATCTCTTCCTAAATCAGTTATATTGGTTATAACACAGGTGCCAATGACTTGATGCACCTCACCTCAATTGTAGTCTGGGTTAGGTTGTTGTATCGGTTCGCTTGGTGGTCAAGATGGTTCAAGATCAACGCGCAAGCTTTTAGAAATTTGACGCTGACTGGAATTGTATTTCAATATTATTCGTAGATAAGAAATTTGAGCATCCACGGTTTTGTCTTAAACCCCGTTGAATCCCATCTCTTAGAGATCGCAGCGACCCAACGGCCTGTTAGGCATATCGATAAAAATAATCATTGTCTCTTATTGTTAAACCATGGTAGTTGAAATCGCCAAATTATGCAAAGACATTGTTTCAATTAACATTCTCTGATACCAAATTTAAATGAAACATGGAAGCAAATAGATAACGGGACACGAATAGATTATGGATGAACAAAATCGAGTTCCGCTTGGACAAATTTTGCAAAGCAAATTAAACACAATAATCAGCAAAGATTGAAAAAGAATTTTTTTTTCGTGTTATTTATGCCGTCTTGAAGGATTGGATAACAACATACCTCTCATTTAATGGCGATGGTCTGCAACATGTGGCGCCACTCTCGGTGATATCACCCTCAATACGTGTATGCCCGCTACACCTGTATGTTTCGACGTGCCAAGAACTGGGTCGATTAAGGTTTAATTGATTATCGCTGCTCACAGACACGCTCACATATCTAATGAGCGGTCATCGGAAACGTCACTCAACATGACAGTTCTGAGTAATGATTTCATTCCTTTATCAAACATGGAGGACTATTAAAAGTTTTAAATGAAGAGAGATTGTGTTTCGTCCCACGCCTACGCAGGTGCACAGAGACGAATCTCGCAAAGGAAATTGACTTTTGATGTGCACTGACAATGACGGCATCTTAAATGTAGACAAGTCATTAAATGACTCCTACCCTTAATTCATAAATTTCGTATTAGGTTTTTTACTTCAATTATTTTATCTAGCATATATAGAGATTCTTTCTGATACCTTAATCACTCATTTAAATTGGCATTCGTTCAGCTTTTTAAAAGACGTAATTATTTTTATTCAAAATTAATTTGTTTAAGTGCTAATTTCAAAAGGCGTATTTATATTTCAGTCATTAGATACTGTATTTAAAAAAGTGATTTTTAATGGTGCCATATTTCTTGTTTAAAAAATGCAAACGTGCGGGTATTTTAAAAATATATGTTTGTTAGTTTGATGATTTATAGAACATATAAAGATATCATTATTTCTTTAGAAGTTTTGCTGGATATAAAATTTTCCTCATTGGAAGTATTTCTTATTGTTTATAGTGTTCATTTTATAATGATTATATGTCATTAGATTTTGTATTTAACCAAGAGAATTTTTCATGGTGCCGAATTTGTTGTTTAGAATATGTGAATGTGCGTGTGTTTTAAAAATGTGTTTTACCTTTTTTGCATTACCTAAAGATTCCAATATATGTTTTATTAACCAAAATGATATTTTTCAAACTGAAATTATTCTTTACGAGTGTACGTCACAAAATTGAGATATTCGTCGTTTTGAAACTTGGATCGTTCGGGTTGATGTGGACCAACAAAACGGATTCCAAGGAATGTTTTCCGTGACAGAATTATGCTGCGCTCTGGAGAATTTGTACAGAACTACTAATGGTGATGACTGCCATTTAGTGAAGTTTTTGCTTCGTATTATTAGCCGCAGGTGTGGTACGCCAACAGCAGCCGGCTACCTCATCATACACATAAGAGAAAAATATGCGCCTGTACATTTATTGCATATTTGAGAAGAGAAAAAGTTGGCCTGGGTCCTCTGCACAGTCTGCAGGCAAAAAGGGGAAAGCCTGACCCGAATCTAAACTGCAACACGCCAAAGCATATCGACGGGGTTGCAAATCGCTTCAAAAATCGCTCATACAGCATACCGTAATGGCACGTTACGTGTTTGTCTTGAGAATAGCATCAGCCCCCTCACATTTGGTAGCATACATACGCCTCCACCCCTACCCGCACCACCTCAATCCCCACCGTACAGTTGAAAATCTAATTTTGCTGTTTTCTTTTGTTGATTTCGTTAGACCATTTTGGTGGTGGTGGTGGTGGCCGTGCGCCTCGCAACGAAAAAAGCAATAGAGGTGATGAGCGGACGTAATGAGGATGTTTGAGAAAGGAAACTTTTTTCTCGCTCCCCATGCACAATATATTTATTTTTTGTATTTAGCCCCATCCCCATTACAGTATTCCTACAGAAGTGGAAACCCTCGTCCCCGCTCTCCGTCCATTCTTTTTTTTCATTGAACGAATGTGTGGCAAAACTCTTGCAATAACAACACCAACAAGTCGAGAAAGTCTTTACATTTTCCAGTTGGGCGTTTATTGAGTATGCTCGCGCAGATGTTTGTGCAAAAAGGAAATATGCTAAAATAGACCATTAAATAAACTGTTCGGCGTGAGTTTGGCCAGTGGGCAAAGACGCACCGCCCCCCACCCCCCTCAAAGCGCTTATATTTCGTTTTGAGACCCAGTGTATACGTGTGGGATACATGATTGATTGTGGGATACTGAGATTAATTGATATATTGTTCTTGCTAGTCCAGTACTCTATACATTAGAACAATTACAATTATCAGTACCTTCGAGAGTTAAGTTAAGAAAAGAGAAAGAAAAGTTAAAGAAATTCAATTTTTAAGTACTACAGGGTGAACCTACAAATGGAACAACTGTCCGCTCCTTGTTTGGATCCAAATTTCATAATAATCGGACTATATTCCTCTCACATAGGGCCTAAGCTCTGAGAGGGGTACAGAATCTTCCTGTTGTGATCCGTCACTTCAGTGAATAAAA
>JAQGBY010002594.1:0-22326 GCA_034698785.1 Mycogona germanica | reverse complement strand
GGTAGGGATCTTTAACGTGTACCTGACATCGTACAGGCACGGCTCCCACGGCTTTACTTCCATTCCGAACGAAGGCGCGTTAAGGAATTTCTCTCGCCCGAAACATTCCGAAGGTGTCGGCCGGAATCGAAACCGCGATCACGGGCTACGAGGCGCACGCGCTACCTCTCTGCCACTCTACATCTTGAATTCATATTGCTGAAGATTATTGAAAGCGCCAAAATCTTAAAAACATTAACAAATTCAGACGTCAAAATGACGAAGACAGTATGTCAAAATATTGACAACAATAAAGATCGAACGTCTTGGATCAGAGTAAAGAGAGCAGCGAAGCGTCAATAAGATATAAACTAATAAAACCAATTATCAAAATAAAATTCTTAGCACTTTTGCTAATCAAAAATTAACCGTTACTATAATTCCACCTTTCCATTATTTGATGAACCTCGCGTCATATGGTTTGTGAATGCCATCAAAAATTTAAACGTAACTGTCGGTAATGACCTAGCTGCTTTTTTACATGGAAAAAGGTGTAACCAATCGATATACGCATTGTGCCTACAGAAATTTCAATGGGATGGGTTTTCAATTTTGCAACAGTAATTTCTTATTATATCATTAGTGTTGGTGCTATTTGTTGTGTATGACTTATTGAAAACGAATGAGGAAAAATTGGGTGCTGCGATTGTTATCAAAATTTATCGCTCAATTTGGCCTCAACTTTTCTCCGTTACAAGGACAATTCAGTTGTGTGCGCACCGAGGCGTCACACAGTTGTGTGAAAATAAGTTGGGCTTTTCGGAGGATTAGAGCGTGTAAGACGATTATTTTAACACCATGAATTGCCTCGCAATCATGTCAATCTACGAGTTCTTCATACTTTTAGTGAGTCCCATGAAAAAAATATATAAAAAAAGCACCCCCCCCCCCCATTATGTCTCGACCCGAAACTGTGTGCTGATGCCGTTGCAGAAAACTGCCTCTTAAACCGCCGCCGACAGAAAGTGGGTACTTACATCGGGCATGCAGCCCACATCAGCTATAAATCTTATGGGGCACCCCTCCCCCAATTCTGGCTCAAGAAAGACTTGGTCTGAATTAAATCACTTTTCCATGAGATGCGATATATTTATTTTATTGTTCAGCTTTCTGGGCTTGTCTCGATAGCAGACGGCAATTTATGGTTTAGGCCTATTGAGTTGCCACCGACCTCGTTTCGATCCCTTGTTGACGTCATAACAGTGCAGTCGTTTTTTCTTTATATTATAATGTTGTGTACGCCGAGGGTCATTCGATCGTTTTGGGGATACGTGTAAGCCTTTTTTATCGCTAGACATCTGTATTGATCACTTGCTAAAATATATTGACTTTGGAAGTAATAAGTTTAGTTAAGTTATTGTGCAATAGCTAAATGTGCCCGTTATCAAACTAAACAATTTTGCTAAGACAAAAAGTACACTACAGTGTAGTATACCATTTTAGAAACAGCGTCATCAAAAACTGGGATTACGTAAATTTGTTCTATAATACATACTAAAGTTGAAGATTACGAGTCAGTTAATATAACTTCTAATGTATCTATCGTGCTCCAATGGAGGATGTGGTCATGAGCCTGATATTGAGAACGCATTACCAAAAAAGTAGCAGAAAGTTACACAATTTCAGAGTAAAAAGATAGTGGAAACATTTTGCTCTCTGTGGGGGTGCTTACTTATTTTCACTTTCCAGGAAACTCTAAGAAAGGGTAGAGAAAAAAAGTCTCGATGAATTTTCTTTTGCCAGCGTCTCTAGGAGACGTTCGTAACCAGAAAAAAGATGCTGGACGCGAAACAGACAAGAGCGCATGAATACGAATGGAAGTGATAAGGCTGGACGATCGAAGTTATGCTGCGTTCGCCATTTGACGTGAGTGGGTGCCCTAGGTGCCGTCAAGTCGTTTCCGACCTCTGCTGACCCTGCAGATAAAAGCTCTCCAATATTTCCGAAAGAGTACTGTTTCCCCGCAGTCCATTGACATAGGTTAAATAAATACATCGGCCACAACGCGACATACTGTTTCAATTGTTTGTCGTGACAATTGAAACATTTTTAACTCTGGTCACCATTATATTACACTTGTAAAATTAGCATCATTATAGTTATTATAGTTATTACTACAGTGTGAGTCATAAAAAGGTAGACCCCTATAAATAAATATCACAACTTCGTGAAAAGTGCTTCGATTTAAATGAAATGTTGCAGTGTTCTACTTTAATTGGTAGTTTCATATTTTCCACGTATATAGGTGGTGCTGTATATTAGTTAAATTTTATTTCCAGTAAGTGGCGCGCCACATTGTTGACTGATGCCAACAAGATCAGACTGTAACGATCCAAACAGCTGTTAAGAAAATATCCTGCACATCTTGGGTGATTTTATCTGGTTCCCAGATGAGAAGTTGTTCACTGTATCAGCGACGTTAAACAGGCAGAACTATCGTCTTTATGTAAAGAAAGGAACATTTAAAAGATATGTTGCTGCTGTAAGACTCATTCGCAAACGGTGATCGGTGACTCTACTGTTTGTATTTCTGCACTCGGTCAAACTGGAATTAACCAAGTTAAACCCGGAATTTAGCTTGACAGAAAATTATACAGGCATGAACGTTTGACCAAAGAACTTAAACTCAAAAAAATATGAGATAAATCTCGTATTTTTCATTTTTCATTTTTCAGGAAGTTCTCCAGGAAAACGCGAACAAATCGAAGATAACCAATAGCGAAAACTTGAAACTACGAATAACGAAAGCCCGGATTGAATTTGAATTAAGAAAACTTGGATCGACTGACGTATAATGGATTCGTCAATCAAATAATGACGCGTTCGACTTCGTGCTTGAGTCAAGGCCACCGGAGAACATTTTAAGCACATTTTATAATTATGTTCCTACCCTATTGTTCTGTGTAAGTGCCAAATTTCATTTAAATCGAAGCATTTTTCACGAAGTTGTGAATTTTTATTGGGGGTCTACTTTGTTATGACTCACTGTGACACTCTCTAGTTCATCTTACTGCTCTCGTTCATCTTTCAAACGTCTCCTTCCTTCATCCCACCATTCTATCAACTTTATTGTCAGACATTAAAAAACGCCATTTGCTCATCGTCAAATGCTTCTTACGTGACAGTATTGTAGCTTACACTAACAAGTTAAACACCGATTCCAAAGTGGGTCTTTTAATTCTTTATAACTTTTAAGCTTTAATGAACTTACACGTTTAACCTAATGACTTCGTCGGATTACGCTGACGGGATACAAGTGTACGCGCCGGCGGGTCAAGGTGGAATAAACTTCAAAATCTCTTAATTGAATGTTCGCAGCGGGAAAGCTCTTAAGCCTCTTTGTTAGGGGAAGGCTTATACTGTGAAAACCTTCCTTCAATCTGACCACTTTATACGAAGTACCGATACAAATAGTTTTGTTCCGGCTTTAGTCGAATATAACCGTTTCCCGTAAATCTGAAGAGATAAAGTCATAAAAGGAAAAAAATATTGAACCAGCGGCGCAAATGTCTTCCATTCACAAATATACTGTATACTGCGCATGCGCATGCACTCGTGTATCCGGTTGGAAACTCATCACAAGATGTATTTTCAATTTCTTTCGACGCTTTAGTTTTCGTCATGGTAATAGAAATGCTCTTCATAAAATGTATTTTATCAAATTACTTGTAATATCAATAGAATAGATCATTTCTCATCACCACTAAAATCGGGAAATATAATCGATTTAGTACTTGTTTTCAATAATTGGCGATTGTAAGAAATAAATAAAATAATTATTCTAGACGTATTGTTCAAATATACTGACTATTGACACTTGTGCCTCAAAAATAGAGTAAATGTTTCCCTTAGATTTAACATAGAAAATATGAGTAGTTTGAAATAGAAATTCATTCCTGATTTTACTACCGATAGTAAATCTACAATTTTATCGTATTCCGACCGTGGACCGTGGACATTGAAAAAGGGTCTGGAAATTTCTTGTCAGCGACAACGCATGGACAAATTCGAATTTAAGTTTTCATTTAATTAGCGCAACTATTTTTTCTATCAAACACTGTTACCTGGAACTGTTTAATCGTAAAAAATGAGTCAATAAAAAAATTTTTTTATGTTAAATTATGTTCAAAACTTGTGGGATATACTGGGATATATATTTTTGGAAGTGCTCAATATTCGATCACAGTAACTCGATTTGGTCAAACAAAAACAATTTCGACAAAACACAATAGCTTTACAATAAAAAATTAATTTATATCAACTGATATTTAAACCGTTTATTAATATAATTTGTAGTGCAATACTTTATACAGCCCACATTATAATGGCCTCATGGCAGCATCTAAGTTCTTAATTTATACACAAAAGAAAATATTGATACCCTAAAAAAAGATGCAAAATACGATTTGCAATGAAGTTGAAACTCTTACGTGAGCAAGCAAATATTTTTACATAGTTCAATGTCCTCTTTATCGTCCAACGAACCGCAACCAGAAAGAGTCTCATCAACGAGGTACATGCCCCGCACGCTACAATTTTCCCGTACACACAGAGGATCCCACGAATCAGATTTTGCAAAATTAATTTTCACCAGAAAAGGGATTGAAATCAAGATTTAAAAACAGCACAGATAGATTGATTGACTTTCTTCCATATCCCGGGAGTAGAAGAACGAGAGACTTTACAAATATGTGTCACATCAATTCCTGTAGCGAACAAAATGCAATTAAATAACGTTGATCAAGGTCAAGATTATTTGAGCCATATTCTTTAACATTAAAGTCCGTGAGTAAAAAGGGATAGCATTGATTTCGAACGCTTTTCTTCATTTTCGCCAATAAGTGTCCTCAGACATGTAGATTTTTGTAGGTCCTCCTTAGACGTTGTGTCTCGCAATGCTGGATCAGAACTAGTGGCGCTCCAAGTGGCGTGACTGATATAAGACTGTTCCCTTGCGTACGTGAGGATAAAGGACTTCCAAAGCGGCACTAATCCACAATACCTTTTACTCAGACCTATCCTAGGCCATCGAGTTCTTTGGGATAGCCTTTTCAAACCAATATAATAATAATAAAAGCAGTGCTTTTATTACTTGGACCGTGAGAAACATTGTACGTTTGCATTTGATCGCCTCAAGAGGACAGCACCTGCCAGTTCGTAACCTCGTTTCCTTGCTGTTTGTGATATGTTGGTGATTCGCCCGCCACAAGGACACTCACATCACTTTGCGTCGGATCGAGAGTAGCATCCTTCTTTCTGTAAAGTTCTGTAGATTTCATGTGAATTCGATTCCTTTAAAACCACGGGTTAAGCCCCATCCTTGTGACGGGCTTAACCGCTTGTTCATCAATAATTTAAAACTCATGGGGAACATCCATTTCATTGGTTTCGCCGCAAATCGGCGCAGACCACCGTCTTTAAATTCTCCCTATAGATAACTTCTAGTTTTTACCGTACACATTTGTAAACTGGCCAGGAAGGTAAGGTCTGGCGACCACGATGAATGAGTCCTGAATAAAGTATCGCCACCTGGCGATTATTCTTCAATTTAAACGTCTTCATAATAATACATCACACTTATTGTTAACGTGGACTTTTTTTAATTGGAGGAAGATATTCACCACTTCGCTCATCTATTTTCCTTAGCATTGTCTTGCACACCGAAACACAAATTGTACACCTGCGACCACATAATGTTGCACAATTGGTGTATCCAACAATTTATATAAGTTTAAGAGAAACATAGATTGATATCCAGTACTTCAACCGAATAAATCACAGTTATTGCTTTCTCGTATTATTGAGAATGTATTCACTACACCTGTTCTCCTTTAATCCTGAGAGCCAACATCTGATCAATTTCATTTACAGTCATTCTAATATATTTTTTACAAACAAGCGGCGTTCAAGACACCGAAATTCACAAAAAAGGAATTCTCTTTAATGCGCCTTGAAATGCACCGAGGTATCATAATGTACGATGCCTCTATGGAGTACAAGAAGTTTTGTAATGCGCGACATCATAAACAGAAAAACACTCTCTTGCAAAACCTATTTTCTCTAAGAGTCTATTTTTTTTCTTCCACCTGGGTTGATACCCTTTATCTTTAGGATCATCCTTTTATCGCTTTTCCTTTGCATTTATACAAACCATTTTCCTTTTTTCTACGCTCTGTTGATGTTTCGAAGTCTGGTTGGTGGTGGTGGTGGTGGGTGCTTCAATTTTACTTTTTCTTCCTCTCTCCCTCTCTCTCTTCTCAATGTGACGACTTTCATGACGACATTCCGTATAGCATATAATGTACTGTACATGTACAGGTACATCACGCATCGGGATCTAGACAGAACCGGAATAGTGTAACCATCCACATGTGTCAGATAGAAACAAGTATTACTGGATGATATCGAAGGTGTATCTCATGTAGTCGATATCATAGACTTGTATCTGTATATCTCGAAAAAGGCTAACAAAACATTTAGCATTAATTACGGGGCAGGTTTAAAATTGTTTCAAATTTTAAGAAATATTTTAGTTCTCACTATTTCATTTATGCCAGTTGTATTGTTTCTATTCGCAACAAAAAATGGGTACGCGGTATGGGCGTTGTTCTTTAACGAACGGCGTCGTATTTCTCACAATTTGGCTGATCTTCAAGTTGCTTGAGAAATTTCAATTGTGCTTGAATTGGAGTAAATTGTCCTTTGGGATCATGGCCATCGCGAGCGGTACAAATCATGTGCTCGAATCTTATTAAAAGTTGAACGCGCCCTCTCAAGAACAATTGAAAATCTTGAACACAATTAAGATTAAACAAAATTAGAATATAAGAGGCAAGATCGTACTTGAAATATAATAAAATAAAATATTCATAATAAATTCATAATAAATTTATAATGAAATAGGCTCGCCGACTCTGGTCGTCTTTTTTCGTCCGGTGCTGTCCCGGAGACAACCCCTATATCATTATACATTTATTATCAATTTATTATGAATATTTTATTTTACAATTAAGATTGATGGAGACCAATCGAGAGCCTTCTTGTTGAAGTACGGACGAGCGGCATGAGCTGATTCTTTTCAATGTCAAAACGCACCTTGCTAAGCATACTTGGAATAAGCGTAACAGTATAACTAGGGTATATTTATGTTTCCAATTGTGCCCACTACTTCCGTCGACCGTGAGAAGAAAATATCGATAATACCTTCGATATCTCTCATATCATCCAGTAACCTTATCTGCAACGAACCCCAACTCATTGATTCCCCTGAGCTCTCTAAAATTTTGAATTTTACTTTAGCGTCTTTTGGCAGCATTTCCCGGTACAAACTTCCTTAAGTAAGGATTAATTTAAGTTGTGCTAACTGGGGAAAAAATCGAGTATGTTGATTTATAATCTCTCATCGCTTACGCGTGATACTCCCAAACAAGATGACATATCCATGGTGCGAATCGACGGAATCGTGAAAAGATATATGATGTAAATGGAGGGGGGAGGGAGGTCCTTTGATATATAAATCTGTAGTCGCGTGCACTCTTCTATGGAACATGCCCTTTAAAGTCTGATGCATTAGCACCATCAGTAAATGTGCGAATGGATGAAAATAATATTTTCGCATAGGCTCACCTGCACAACGGATCCCTTCGCCTCACCCTCTCTCGCTCCGCCCCACCCCCTTCCCCCTTCCCCCATTTTCCTCACCCTCTTCGCATATATTCACGGGTCCTAGTTATGTGATATTGGGTGGTAGAGTGCGGCGCATTGTCGATGGATTCGGGACTGACTGAATGCGATACTTGACATGCTCACCCGCAGGTGCGTATACACACACACACACACACGCGCGCACACACACACGAACGCGCGTTTTCAAAATACACAGTACGTGATAGTCATGTCAAGCAACTGCTGTTGGAACGCGCGGGGGGGCGCGCGCCAAATATTTTTATGTGCTCGACCGACCGAGCATCAGCCAGCCGAACGCGCATCGAACATGTGCGCAAGATGCCTATATACACACACACACACTCTTGTCGACAATGTTTAAGATGAGAAAACCGTGACTGAAGAAGTTTGGGGTGGTGGGGCAGGTGCCCCGGGCACCTACTAGTGCTTGCAATGGGGAATTGAAAAATATGCGTAGGTATCTGCTCCTTGTCTGCCAAAATTGTTAACGTCTACTTTTTTATTTTTTTGAAAATGTACACATCATCAACGACACGACACAAGTTTGCGAATTCATGGACACCTTTGACAACGTACGGTGGTGACTCGCGAAATTGAAAACTTTTCACAAACATGATTTTGCTTTTAATTAGCACGAATTCCTCAAAGTAATTTAGGAGTTCTTTGTTTTCTGAATATTATTTCGGTGCTACATCTGAAATACGACTCGTCGTAGCCCAGTTGGTTTAGCGACTGACTGTGGTTTCGGCGGTCCCGGGTTCGATTCCCAGCGCGGGCTCTCGAAAATTTCGGTCGTTGCCCCTCGCACAGTGCCTAAGCACCATGAGGGGTGACGTAACGCCTGTAGTGCGGTTGACTACAGTTGATTGGAAAATAAAAAAATAATAATAAAATACAGTATAACTTGTGATAGTCGTTTTCTTCGTGTTCTCCCAATCCAAAATAATCCTATGAACAGAGTTTTAAGCGTTTCGATGTAATCCGTGACGCAGATAACATGGTTAGCTAAAACAGTGTCAATGTAGACGAAAAAATTGGTAAAAAGTTTGTAAAAAAAAAGTACAATGCATTTTATCTAATGGGATACGCATACTTGGATCGGAGGCACCACATTGAGACTAATGGAGCAGATCAGGGCGCAGCATTTGCGAAAGATGAAAAGTCAACGACTCAAAATGTTGGCGTCTACTCCGTTAGGCGTTGATATCGATTATGGCGCTAGATTAGAAAAACATCCGACATACAGTTGTAATCCCAATAGCTATCATCGATACCCAAGACATGAACATATAACTTATAATTTAATCAATCCATAAGCTATAAGTTTTTAGATCGGTTTTCATGAATAGCATTCTCTCAAAGATGGTCATGCAAGCAGTCAAAAGTGTGAGGTTGATTTGCGAAAGAAGGAACGAGCAAAAGGATCACATTATTTCTTTATTTTTTCCTATTTTTGTTGTGACACGATACGAGTATGCTTATTTTTATGTCTTCTTATTGTCTGTGACTAAACAATAGAGACTCTTTAGCCTATTGAGATGGTGGAAGAATAGGTAAGTTCAATGAGTGACCTCAAAGAATGATCACGCTTCTTCTGCGCATAAACGTATTGTTGTCGATTAGAACACCTGTAGTCAAGACTTGCTACCTTCTTTGGTGAAATCATCTCAAGTCGTTAGGTTTGGCACACATCAACATGCACTGTTTGTCACCAAGGTTGTTTTCGACATCTGCGCGTGTGTATTGGAGTTTGAAATTGTCATAGGAGAAATCCGCTGGATATCATGCTATGCATTTAGATGTAAAATGGAATAAACATTTTCTGAATATTAAGTTGGCAGTTTCAGAAATGTTTAAGCATAACACCAAACACAACGTCGCCTGCATGCTAAGTGAGTTGGTCTCAAATAATGAGGAATTCCAGAAAGAAAGATAATTTGCGATAATTAATCGGATTATTTTCAAATTCAAGAACAACATGATTAAACTATGATAAAGAAATATATATTTTAAAAATCTAATTCTATTCAACACAGTTTGATTTTTCTGGATATTTGTTCCGGAGTCCATCGCTCATGAATGGCTCAGAGCAGCGTATTGAACAGTCAAGATAATTGATTCGAATCCCATTGCATCTGATTGTTTTTTCGTCATTAAAAAAATAAAATTTGCTTGTTAGCGTGAGAGTTTGAAAAGTCCACTTAGCAGTGAGGGTGTAGTTGTGTAAGGGCAAGGACGGAGGTATGGATAATGACGTCACAAACGCAAAAGTGGTTATTAACTTAGGACTCCCGGGCAACCGTGCTTTCAAATAGAGATCCGCGAGACGTTCAACGTATATTCGAAAAATATCTCACGGTAAATCCCACGATAAACCGGTTCCGTTAATTGGTAATAATTATTTCAAAAATAAAATTAATAGGCATTTCGATAGTATACATTTTGTCAAAAGTATACAATATGATATCTCAATAAGTTTTAAGAAATAGTAACAACTGTTAATGTTACTGTAATACGGTATACCAAAAGAGTGTAAATTTAAAAGTTTTGACGGTTAAACTTATTTATTTTTATCGTATTTTAAAAGGTATTTTGAATACAGAGTGTATAAACAGACACAAATGAACACTGGTAATCGGTTATTCCTTCACTTCTTTCAAAATATGATGTTTCTCGACATTAATATATTTATACAAGAATGTTGCCCGGCTTAGTGTGCGTTTGGTTGGAACTGTTATCTGGTTTACTTGGTTGTCTCGTGTCTCGTTGTCTCGTTCGAGAGTTAATCTCCGGACACGAAAATCAAAATCTCTGTTTTATAATATAGGATTGTTTGAATGAAACCATGAGTCTATTCGTAGGACCATGAATAGGTTCTATAATTCTGTGTTTCATCAGGCGCTTGCTTCGAAAATGGATATTTTGATGTCTGCACACACTTCATTTCGCGTTTGGCCAGCTGAAAAGTTATTTTCCTCGAGAAACCCATTAAACATGAAATCCAACAAAAGCCACCAAAACTGTTAACGCTGAGAACAACTTGCCTTTTTACTCCTATCTGATAGTTGGTCTGATTTTAGAACATAGCCCATAAAACGTTCATACCACGGCTCTCCTATTTCTCAGCGCACACACACACACACACAGCTCGGCCGAATCCTAATATACAGTAAGAATTTCTACCGTGGAAGAAAATCGATTAGCTGAAGCCTGTGTGGTTCGGTCGCCTGTGTGCATGCAGCACTTAGTGTAAACATGTATACGCCTGATACATGTGCCCTCTATTCGGGCGAGGGGCTAATACACGCCGACGATAGGCGATGTTTGCACATGATACGCCATGCGGTTGATTGTGTACGTGCCGTCTATAAGGATGGCGCCCATTAACTTTGCCCGATACGTTGGGCGCCATCTAGCGAATAACTTGGTAACGTTGTCATGGTAACTTCTGATCAGACACCCACCCCGCCCCCCCCTCTTAGGACTGAAAAGTCAAAGGCATGGCGGATTCGTGCAGTTCTAGGAGTCGCTTCACTTCCTTGAATCGTCGCCCACCCGAAAATGTTGGTTATCAGTTTCGTCACTAGCTTTGGTGCTGGTGAGGAGCAATGGATAAAGCCTAAGTTTTAAATGTGATCAAAACAAAATGCCTGTGCCAAAATGTTGTGGAACGGGATCTAGAAATGTGGTCATGCTGTTTAACGTTTTAAATACAGTATATTGCAGGTTGCATCGAATTTATCATGGCTACGCGATAATATCGCCAGCAGTCGGTTGTCTGTTTTCCTTAAAGAGAAGTCATGTACGATTGCAGCAAGCAGGCGAAAACCCTGCAATTTAGTAACAATTTTTAAAAATCTTCTTAAAAAATAAAAAAGTAGAGTAAATAAAACAAATACGATAAATTGGTTGAGGTCGAAGCCGGAGATGTGGAGATTGTTGGACGACAATCTAAGAACCAGCAACAATGACGAATTAAAGTCGAATTTAATTTGCTCTTATGAAATTACATTTAACAAAACGCGACTCCAATTATAAATTTAAATAATATTAAATGTATAGAATTAGGGCATGAATATTAAATAATTACGGAGATGTAAAAGGCGACACGATTGTTTTACATCTCCGCCTCGTGTCGTAATGTCGTAATTCTATACATTTAATGTGATTTTAATTTATAATTAAAGTCGCGTTTTGTTAAATGTAATTTCAGAAGTGAAAATTAAATTCGCCTTTAATTCACCCTTGTTGCTATATTGTTGTGCAACTATCTCCTTATTTATTTTTGAGTAAAACATGCGTCTTTAAATCGGGCGCTAACACTAACATCGCATTGCGGTACAGCATCAGGGGGTGCTTTTCCACTTGCATTGGATTCATTAGTTTCTGATCATCCTTGCACCTTAAAATGTCGATTTTAAAAATATTTTTTGTTTCTTTAGGCGTGAATATTGATCAAAATGATAGATTCAAATTGAAATTTCCTGTCCGGTGTAAAATATTGTTAACAATGTTGCTCGTAGTTTTACCCTTAGGCTCATCCTACAAAATGGATCAGATCATGGATTAATTAAATTTCGAGTAGCGGACTTTATGCCTGATATATTTTTTAAAGTTAAATCATGTTAGTGAATTTTTTTACTGACTTGAAAATGGCTACACTAGTGCGCTAATAATTTATAATCGCTGAAGCATGAATCGCTCAAAATCTGCCAATGATTAAATAACTGAAATGAACGCAACCATGTTTCATTAAGCGAATACTCTTGCAAAATTCGCATTACCACTTCCTACAGATTTACCATCGACCAAATTCGTTACATATCGTCTGGGCAACTTAGCACCCTCTATCGAGGTACGCGACACCTGCATTTCACCTATGCTCTCTTGTTGACTTCCTAGTAAACGGTGGGTTCACAATCTGCAAAATCACAAGGGATCTCTCGTACTATCTCACTCACTCCATATAACGAACTGTTACACCGGTGTGTGTGTGTGTGTGTGTGTGTGTTCACGAAACGCTTTTGAAAATTGGGTGTGGCAATTATTTCTCTTGTGAGACACACGTTCTGGCCGGCTGGTCGCCAGTTTTTCAAATACCCGAGGTTTTATTATAACAGTTGTGGTTCTCTGGATTAAGTTCGGTAATAAAACGGAGTTTGTGCAGCTGACCGCACACATCTGTACAATGTAGACGACGTGTGTGTGTGTCCCTCGAATAGGAGGCGGGGGTGAGTTCTCGGATGTGATACGCATTCGGTTTATCGGTGCGCTATAGCCCGCAATTGTATTTCCTCCGGAGACCTCTGGTTGTCACTGACGTTCACCTGGACGAGCTCGGTCGCAGCGGATCCAATGGAAGAAGACCATTTAGTCGAGCGTCATAGTTAAGCGACAGTCCCGGGGATCGATTCCCAGCGAGGAATTTCTGTGATTTAATCTCGATGTACTGCTGGAAATGCTCCTCCAGATAAAAGCACCGACTACGATATGGAATCTCCTGGAATTATTTATTGGTAGCATTAAAAAGAAAATCCGGTGCTCTCTACTTGTTTAAACGCAGAATTTACGTCTTTGGGCTCAGCTCACACTTGAGATTTTATGATGACGCTGTCAAAATACTTCAAGTGAAATACTTAAAGAAAGGCAATTGTAATTCAAATAGGGACAAAAACATATTCCACAACACCAACACCAGCATTTTCTTGAAATGCTGATTTTCGTGGACCCTTGAAATTCACGAGCTCTTATTTATGGTCGCATAATCTTTTAAGAATGCGCAACACTTTCTTGCCATAGCGCGGACTCGCCCATTTATCTCTATGCAACAAACGCACCCAACATAAGCACGCTTACATTGCCACACAAGTGCGTCATAGGTGCTTGGTCAGTGCCACTATGACGTCACCAGCATTTTAGGCTCATTATCAAATTTAAAGATAGCGGCCGCTTTGAAGAGGGACTCGGTTTCTGAGCCTTCGGTTGTTCTGACGCCATAAATTGAGCTTTAGACAGCTTGATTGTGGACAAAATATAAGAAAGGGTAAGTCCTGTAACACACTTGGTATTTTTATTTATTTAATAAAAAAACGTTAATTTGTCGTTTGGTTGCGAACTGACCGAACGTTCACCACACTTCGCTCCCAAAAAAACATTCCGGATTTGGTTGAGTTTCGTCGATTATGTTAATTTCTTTGACGTTAACTTTGATGCTCGATTCGATGTTAATGCTAAGGCCAATAACATCGAATTCAGATTGATTCACCAACTGTTAACGATTACAGCATTTCAGCATTATTATAAATATAATAATATATACTGATTGTGGTTTGGGCGGTCCCGGGTTCGATTCCCGGCGCGGGCTCTCGAAAATTTTGATCCCGGGGTACTGGTCGTTCCCCCTCGCAAAGTGCCTAAGCACCATGAGGGGGACGTAACGCCTGTAGTGCGGTTGACTATAGTTAATTAGAAACAAAAACAAAATAATAAAAAAAACATGGTGTCGGCTTTGAAGTTAAGAAAGGTTCTGTAACACCATCAGCATTATGACTTGTCCATTACTGATGTTCTCACCTACGTTTCATATTTCTCTTGTCATCGGCCTCTGCTGGTTCTAGTAGATCCCAAAGTGCCTTAATTATCTTTAAACATTATTTTTAACATTTTATTATTCGTACACCTGCGTCGTTTACTTCCTCAGACAGAAGTGTTTAAAGTCTAATCAGATTTCGTGATTATAAGGACCGATTCACGGAAAAATAAAAATAAACCTACATTCGCAAAAGTTATACGAAAACAAATTCTACGTCTCTCCAAAGAGGAGAGCCCACCTCACTTTTTACTATGGATCTCAGGTGGTTAAACGCTGGATACACACCCATATGGTCGCTCTCAGCGTCGCTCTGAGGTGGTAGAGGCGAAGACAAACGTCGTTTCCTGCGTCTATGGCTGAAATGGGGCGGCAACCAACGAGAAGCAGCAGGGGGAAAAGCAGATGGAAACAAACAAAAACGATCAATATGTTATTGCCCAGGAACTGCATGCGTTCTCTGTTCAGCATCTTCAAAATCCGCCTCCTCCTCCTCCTTACGTGTCATTCGGCCTTGAACCCGCTCTCTCGTTCTCTCGATCGCAAAGATATACTCTCTCGGCTGCACCATCGACTCAGTTTTTGAATCGAAACGAAAAGAGTATGTTGCTTACATTATGCTCTTTTGGGATACAAAAAAAAAAGAAGTGATGGATGGTCAGTGAGTGACGAGGTCGATAATGTGGTGGTTCAATCTACACCAGACTCGTAAAATCCGAACCACTCTCCTCAAGACTCTTACGCGTACCTCAGTCATCTTACGTGTTCAACTTAATCGTGTTGTTCAGTTACCACGCAGAGACTAATGTGACCAAGATAAAAGTTGTGCAGCTAAATTTATACTTTATACGTATATTTTATTAAATCAATCATCTGCCAACCAGGTAATTCAAGAACTACCTTTCCATTAAAACGTTTTAAGGATGATTCCGCGTCTTTAGACCTAAGAAAATTACAGTAGCTTACAGTAACATCTGAATTTTAAGATATGTTGTACGTAAAATTGTTTCATATGGTTGAATCTGCATTATAATTGTAAAAATGTTATGCCCCTCTCCGACACTTGAAAAGTGTGACTACATTTTAGGCGAAGGTTTTTTTTTAATCTTTAACTCTACTACAAAATAACTTTCACTCGACTAGAAATTAACGGAACAATCAATTTACAGCTCAAATTTTATTCAATTTCGTTAAGGCGTTCGTAAATCAACCTCGAGTAAGATAGCATAAAGATTCTTTTAAAAAAATTAGAAACTATCAGGATTATAAAATAACTAATCAAACATGGATAATTTCGATTTTAGATATTTTAGAAACCGATTGACCGATCACAAATTGCATTTGTTGTACATGTTATATATTATTCTTTGTAAATACGATTTTAAAATTATGAGATGGATTATTTCTATCTATCCGCCTATATCTAACCGCACATGACTCACAACTGTGCAGAACGTAAATCATCTTCTATATTTGTATACGAATAAACTACATTCTGCAACACCAAGCTTTGAGCAGCATATGGCCATTGAACGCTCGTTCGTTAGACTATCGAATATAATTTTTTAAAAAAAGAAAGAAACTTTCCACAAAACGAGATTCGTTAACGTCGTATTTGTCATTCATCCCAGTTGCTAGAGAGGCCAGGTAGTATTCCAAATAGACGCGTTTTCGAGGTGAGCCCCATTCAATAGGATCAACGCAACGCGATATTTCTTACAAATTGTATCAATATGCATTTTACATTTTCTATCGGCGTTGCTCAGCTCAAAATTGGGCATCAGATAGTGTGTGTGTTCGCGCGAGCATCGAGTAAAGGCAGTTTTCACTCACTGAGCACAAATGGGACCACCTTGTGCAACTTTGGAATTCCATTTTCAGGAGTGACACTAGATGGCGATAGGAGTTTTCGAAAAACTACAAGGTATAGAAACTAGAATGGTCCATTGCCAGCGCGGATAAAACGCGAGATATCAAAATAACAACAACATTTTCTGAATAATAATCTACCACTGAAATTCATTACCGATATTTCTTACAATAGTGAGCATTTATCGTACTACTTCGCCGAATTTTCAATCTATTTTTAAATGAAATTTCTTATAATCCAGAGAGCTTCTTCAGTATATATTCGCGTCAATTATTTACGCCATATTGGCTTACTCGTTATTTGACAATAATACCAGATCACATTTTTTACAGTGCCAATGTATCTTATAGACATAAACGTTTATCGTGCAACTTCGGGGAATGTTCAATCGATTGGAATTAATCTTTTCTTATTTAAGCGCCGAAGACTTATTCTCAAAGTCAGAGATGATTCCTTATTTGGCTCAACAACACATTTAATGGCGGTGTATTAATACTCGTGCTATTTATACATTTAAATAATGACCTTAAACGATGATTAAATGTGGCACGAAAATATTGAAATTCTCAAAGTGCGTCGCTTTTTTAACAATACAGAGTAGGGAGGTGCTGTGATCATGGGTTCAATACCTCAGGGGTATTTCGGGCGACAGAAATTCACAAACGCGATTTCTTTCGGAATGGAAGTATGAAGCATGTGCTGACGTCATAGCCGCGAACGACAGTCACTGACGTCACACATATGGAAGATGTCTCAAACCAACGCGGGAAAGAGGGGTTCATATCTGGCAGGTGCTGCCCTTTGGTGGCTGGCGAGTATGTTGATGCCCCTTATGAATGGCAATCACACAATGCACGTACCGACCTCTCTTTATTTCATTATATTGAATATTTATTACAATGTGTCTTATCGACAGACACTCAGTTTGGCTCAGATACGAACTGTAATTTGTTCATATTAATCAAATATTGGAATGTTCTCAGAAATTGTCAATCAATAAACGTTTTATCGAGTTAAGTTATGTTAACTGAAATAAGTACACACATATCAGAAAACAATTGGGCATATGAATCGATTGATGGCTACTACAGGTACCTCCATAAAATAATCTCACACAAAAAATATGTGAAAGGTCGACGTAGAAATGTGTAAGCATAAGTGAGAAAAACAAGGGACATAGCCGTGTAAAGTCGCCTCCTAAAAAGTTAGCTTGTTGGGAATTAAGGTTTCATAATCTTAAAACTTTTCTAAATCTTTTTGGGTTCCCAATCAACTGTTGTCAACCATACTATAGGAGTTCTGTACCCTTCATGGCGCTTAGGCACTATACGAGGAGCACAGCCCCACTGCAAAGGGATCGACATTTTCGAGATCCCTCGCCGGGAATCGAACCCAGGACCTGCCGAGCCACAGTCGTTCGCAATACCGACCGTGCTACGACGAGTGGTACATAATACTCTGGAAAATATGGTATTTATAGATATCCCTACGATCTTAGAAAATATACTTCCGGCTTAGGTGATGAACAGCCCAATAACGCAAATCTAGAAGCATTTAAAACTTCCGGTTTAGGTGATGAACAGCCCAATAACGCAAATCTAGAAGCATTTTAAACTTCTGAATTTGAGATGTAGGTCGTCAATCAGATGGTTAAATAATGTTTCGGAAAAAATGGCATTTCTGGATATCCCTTCGATCTTAAAAAAGGCACTTCCGGTTTAGTTGATAAAACAGTCCAATAACGCAAATCTGGAAGCATTTTAAACTTCTGAATTTGAGATGTAGGTCGTCAATCAGGTGGTTAAATATTTTCTTGGAAAAATCGACATTTCTGGATATGCCATTGATCTCAGAAAAGATACTTCCGGTTTAGGTGATGAACAGTCCAATAACGCAAAACTAGAAGCATTTTAAACTTCCGGTTTAGGTGATGAACAGCCCAATAACGCAATTCTAGAAGCATTTTAAACTTCTGAATTTGAGATGCAGATATCCCTTCGATTTTAGAAGAGGCGCTTCCGGTTTAGGTGATAAAACATCCCAAGAATAGGAAGTTGTTATTTACTGCGCCACGGTTGCTACAAAATAGAAGAAAAATAGCAAAAACGGCGAAATAAGATTGACCTATTTATATAGAGAGACTACTCTCTCGTCTGAGATGTGGTCGGATGCACAGAAGAGACAATAACAGAATCCTTTTGATACCACCTTCAGTTCTCTCTGTACATGGGTGTGTGGGTGTAACGGAGATCGAGAGCCAGAGCCAGAGCCAGAGCAAGAGAGAGAGCGAGAGAGAGAGGATGCTGCGGAGCAAGAGAGTGCGTTGTTGCACATCTGCTCGACTGGGGCCGCCCGAACCCGAAAGAGATGCGTGCGCACACACGACTGACTAGTCGCGCCCCGAACGCTCAACACGCTCCAGCCAGTCCTCTCCCGACATCCACCGACGCCGGATCACGGTCGAACCTTTTTCTGTCTCTCACACACCCCGGCCACAAAAATTCCGCGCTTCAGCTCTTAAGCACAACAACATCTGTTCTGTGGAGGAGGAGGAGGAGCTCCAGAAGGAGGAGGATTCTCGTTTGTGCATTCGCTTCTGTCTCTATCTCGTTTCCTTTTTGCGCGACCCTTTTTTCCTCCCGCCACCACCACCACCACCACCTCACTCCTACTTGGCCTTCTCCAACTACATCCTTCTGGCTCGCCGTCACCGGCCATCCGAGCCACACGACTCTCTCGTTCTCTAACTCAACCGCCCTCGCTCCTCCTTTCACCAACAATACAAAAATATCGAACCTAGTGCTTGTGCATGTGTGATCACACCGTGTGTACTAATTAATCACCGGAACGTCGAAGGCGTCGAAATGAATCCTTCGGACGTTGGTGCCAACTTCCATTGTTGGAGAACGTGTATCGGACTGGGTATTCGACGACGCTGATGACCACGTTGTTTCGACGTCGGTCGTTGAAAAGACCCCCCAATTCCGTCGCGTTTAACCCCCACCTCCTCATCTCCTGCCCCCGGACTACTACCTAATGCCGTGACTTAGGGTTCTCGGTCGTGTGTTTGTTTGATTGGTGCCCGACCGAACTCTTGCATTCGTGACATTCGGTGTGTCGACGTGAATCGCCCGCGGAGGATCTATCTACTAACTGTCGTTGCCACGATTACATGCGCATTTCCGTTCTGGATGAAATCTGTCATTGGTCGCGTGTATCGGTGTCCCGCGATTGTGTCGGAGGAGGAGGGCTGATTGAAATTCCAGAGCGTGGGATCTGATAATTTGACTACGAGATGTTTCTGGTTGCGCGGGGATTTTCATCCGACCGTCGATCAATCTAAGTGAATGCGACTACAGTATCACATTCCCATGATCACCGATAACTGTTCCGATAACGAATCCTCCTGTATGACATTGTCGTGCAAGAAACATGCGTGTTGTGCGAGCTTCGAAACAAAAATAATCGAAACGATTACCGATCTTGGAAATCTACTATTAGTGTGCAGTCTGTTGGTTTATAGATCATCGCCGTCCGGTGGGATAAAATATGTGAACAAAACCAACTTCCCTGTTTAGAAAATCGACATCAACACTCCAGACGCATAAACAATTGTTGTGTTGACAATATAAAATCATTAATTGGTTAATTCTGGACAGTCTCCTGAATGTGAAACTCCGTGACTTGAATTTATAATGTAGGTGATTTATCACTTGGAAGGCTCTTAGATAAAAAGTTGAACTAGGTTGTGTTTTATTTAAAACTCAAATCGATCTGAACGACTACTGAACTGTGTCATGTTTGCGCTAGCAGAGTCCACCACCACAAAATAATTGTGCGTAACGATTTCGGACTCCCCGCAAGGGGGCACATGATCTACTGTCCACGGTCCCGCGCTCACAAGAAAACAAAAATAGCATCTGCTGCAACGTCCACGCCACCCGCTCACACGGGGGGATTGTTTTCATTTTGAGGTGCGTGTTTGATGACCGCCACCAGCACCACCACCACCTCCACCACTAGCACCAGCTCAATGACGATGTCAGTGACCACGTTCGAGGAACCCGCGCGTCACCGTCGTCGACGACGACGACACTTTAATCAGGATTACCGCCCGCGCGGCTACAACCGTATTACGGACCTATTCAAACTGGTGGGGACGCTTGTTTTTGTCGTCCATCAACTGGCGCCGGCTTTCGCTCAAGGGTGGTCCACGTCGGTTACAGGTAATAAATACAGCGTATATTCATTCAGGCATGTCTCCATCTACGACCTCCCACGCCCTCCTCCTTCATCCCCCACCCCCCCACACACGCCTCTCGATCAGTATGCCCAGCGTGTTCGGTTTTATGTACGCTGAAAGAATTTCTGAATAGAGAAAAAGAGAGAAAGCGTCGTGTCTTTCACTTTGTTTCTTTATTCGCCACACCACCTTTACTCTCTTTTGCCTCTCTTGCGGCTGCTGACCAATCCTGGGCGTGATTTTACGTTGCATGGTTGCGGTGCGGGGGATGGGGGTGATGGGAAGAGGGGTAAGAGTCAGAACGCGCGGTTTTTCAATTCGGGGGCATTTGACGCTTCGACGCCATTTAAATTCCATCTCGGTTCCGCGATGTTTTTTATTTTTGGGACGTGCGACTAAGAACACGCATTTTTTTCATTTTTCACTTGAATGTCTCAGTTTGGTGAGTAGCGAGCACACCACTTGACTGAAGCTGCATCAGACTTTTCATCCTTAAGATTTAACTCTGTAACAACACCTAGTTTTATTTTTAATTAATACGACACTCTCTGGGTACGGGTTTCTATTTATCCGGAATTGGTTTTGGCAAATGGTATATTAAAATATATATAATTTAATAATATATTTTAAAATAGGAGAGCATTATGCTAACGAGATTATGCTAATAAGAGCATCGGATATGTGGTATGTGCACTACAATTGATTCTAGAGCCATCTGATGGCGCTCCGGAGAATTAAGAGTTTGTTCAATGCAGTTGTAGATGGACTTTTCAGATAATTGTCCATTAAGCGCTAGCAACACTCCTAGCGGTGAACTAGTGTTTTTATCAGAATATGAAGCATTAGTGACAAGAATTGAAATCTGTCGTGAACTAATAAATGAGATGTGCGCCATATAATGTACCCATTTTAAATGCAATTCAAAAACAGAATATTTTAGAATCATTCAGAAACTTAGATTCTATCGAAATATTGGAAATAGCAAATCAATTGTGGTCATTGTGTAATTACAGAGATATAATCAATTACATCAACGTGTACTATATTTTTAATAATACTTTGAAGTTAATACTTTCAGATAGGTTATATATATTCAACTGACTGATAGGTTTTGATCCATATCATAAATCACTTTTTTACATCAGTGCATGTTACATGATGTGATTTTCTTTATATTGTGTTCTAAGACGAAAGTTCTATTGCGTTCATTTAATAAAGATTAATTCTTTGATTCCATTATTTTTAATTTGTCTATTTAGATTTTGTATCACACACTGCAAAAAAAAACCCGCATTAATGGATTATTATGAATTCGGGAAGGCAATATTCAGGATCGCCACTACGAATACGATTTGATTGTAGATGGGGAACGAGGGGCGTGGATCGGTCCTTTAAGAGTTAAAACGGCGGTGCGCGCAACTCTATAATAGATTTCAAAGCACGTCTCTTTTCGAATCCGGGTTCTTTGACTGACTTGACTGCTAAACGATGTGGCTAAGCCGGCAATGATAAACCGTCGGAGCTGTGCGAAAATTGTGTGTGGACTTACGGGGCGGACCAACTATATACCGAATGCTCATGTGGGGAGGAGGAGCTGGTCTGACAGGGGTTTGTGACCAATTGAACAACGCCCCCCCCCTCCTTCCCTCACCCCCCTCCCACGATCCTCGGCTTTGGAATTTCATCCAGATAGAATGGCGTGATACACGCGCATGTACTTGATGTAACCGTGCTCCTGGACACACGTGTCTATGACGAGCAACTGCTTCCGGAAATCGAAGGCGATTTTTGGAAAGTTCTTTGGACACGGTGACAGTTTTCCAAATAAAATAAAATATTCATAATAAATTCATAACGAATTCATAATGAACTAGTCTCCGGGACAGCACCGGACGAAAA
>JAQGBY010002593.1:0-22327 GCA_034698785.1 Mycogona germanica | reverse complement strand
CGGTACATAGTTAGTTTTTAAGGCGCTGCCTATATTCTACTATGGTACAGTTAACGATATATCATACTATTTTTTTAGCAATAAGTAAGTTGGCTTGCTTTGAGGTGCAGACCGAAAACTTAGGTTACATCGGCTGCTCCTTAGATGGCGTTGCGAATCTTCACCATAACTATTTTTTGGTGGAACACACAAAATAAAAATGACGGGAGGTTGACACATTTTTTTTCAAACTCCTATATTATGGATAGTTGCTTAAAGACGTTACAGTTAGACAGTTCAAGCTGCACCTGCGAAATCTAGGAACTTTTGCAAAAAAAATTCCCCCAACAACTTTTAGTATTATGCAGTGACTTAGTAGATTGTGGCACGGTTGTTAAAAGTGGGGTTTAGGGAGGTGACTAAAGACGTCTGGGAATTACATTCAGCTTACTAAAAAGAAACCTACTGTTGTTCCAGAATATTTGGTTGCCGGAAGTAGTAGCGGATCTAGTTGGGTTCGTGCGTCCACGCGTGTGGACGAAACGGTGGATCTGGAATTGGAGGATCTGCCGCTGCCCGGATTCGATCAGCAGTTACCGCGCAGAGTGGTCAGTACGTCGGGCAGCTGGACTGCCGCGGACATGGAACTAGCCGTCGCCCAAGTGGTGGCCGGAAGTCTGTCGGAACGGGCCGCGTCCAAGTACTACAATATCCCACGATCCACTCTGCGACTGCGGGTCAAAGGTCGATCGCACTGGAGACTTCTGTAACTATGGCCTCGAATCACCTGATTGCCAGTTAGCCCGGAAGACGTTGTTCGAACAGTTTCTGTTTATTTACGAGTGTTTTCCTTCCTTTCCTTTGAACAGTTGTGTTTTTTTTGCGAATGTTATCAATAGGCATTGATATTCTGACGTTGACGATTGTTGTGATTTTGGTTTTTATTACGTAAACATGTACGGCTTTGGAATGAGCATTTTCAATGTCACATCGTCAACGCAACTTCACTATTTTCTCGATGTTAATGTAAAGTCTGAACACCAAAGATACGAACTTAATAATATTATTTTAAATTGTATTTTTTTTACAATTGGATTGGATGAAATCCATTTTCGCCAAATTGTCAAATCGTCGACATTCTAAAATATGGTTGCAAAAAATATTTTATGTGAGCTCGAAAATTAGGCACCATATTTTATTTGTATTATTTAAACTGCGACGACCCAACACAATGATCATTCAGATTGTGCTTCACTAGAAATGGCGCTCTATTCCAACAGAGTCGGCAACAGTTGCTAACCACATCTTCCACCTTTCTGGTTTTTAGACACTGGTCGCTGGAAGTCGACGACGTCACGCGTTTACGAAACCAATCAAATGGCAGGGTCCGGTCGCGTCATCGGTCACGAATTAGGAAGTTATAACCGAATGCAGTTGGCCTGCGTGGCTGTGGCCGGTGGCATGTCCTTTCGGGAGGCGGCAAAATGTTATGATATTAATTCGTCCACTCTCTGGCGTGCGTACGTCAAAGCCGGACGCCCAAAGTTTGTATTTCGGGATGACTGACGCGCCCCTGAGTGACGTTCCTAATCTATTGACGTTCGCGCGAGAGTGAATGCGAAATCTCCCCGCACCCTGGCGTTGTCCCCACACGATTGGTTGCGTGAAGATTTAAGGATTCGTCGAAATATGTTCTTATTCCATGCAGTGGCGCATCATTTGTTGTATTTAAAAATATGCAGCTGGCATATAATTCGTTAAAAATAGGTGTTTACAATTGAACGACTTACTTCTGTTTGTGTTGAAGACGCTTTTCCTGTTTTGTTGCTTGTTCATAGGCACCAGCGAAAGCCATTGAACTAATTAAAATATATTTTGAAACTGTGGATGGATCTTTTGGGATTGCTTTTGTGTGATCACGATTCTTTTGTGTTTCGAACACATTTCCATTATCGGTTGATGTATTGTAACGGGGGGGGGGATAAAATTTGGAGCTCCATTTTCTACGTTTGAACACAAATATTGTAGTCGCGTAGATCTGCGATACCATGATTGCAAATTTTCTCTAAGCTGAGGTTTTCCTAACGCAGTGACTGCTCAGAACCGCGTTGTTAGTCAATCGGTTCGCCGCTAATTAAGCCCTTAAATGCCTAATTTCAGGTGAATCAAATTTACCAGGTGTTAGGAGCATCGAACAATCAACCTTCCATCTTCAGTCGGTGTCCACCAGCTTAACGGTTAGTACACCCTAAAATTAATTTTCCGTTTTTTTCACTTTTTTTTGTCGCGGTTCATCTTTAAATTTAAAACCAACATTAAAAACTATTTGATTTTTAAATCGATGCAAAATGTAAGCACGATGTCCATAAAAATATTGTGACTGCCAAAAACCCTTTTGGACCTTCTTATGTGAAACAGGACATTAATGTTAAAAGTTATTACGTTGGCATAAACCCAAAAGCAAAGTGCTATGCGGGAAACCAATAGGGGGAGCTTGTGAAAGACCTTCAATTTTAATGCAAGGAAAACCGACTAAAAAATAGCAGATTAAGTTCTGAGCAGTTTAAATCAAAAACGAAATAGTCATTGGATTTACATAGACGTCTTCTCAAGTTTTGTTTTGCGGTAATTTCTGTTTTGAGGTGTGTTTTTTTATTATAGTTGTGGTATTTTTTATACCATAGGGGAGATTTAGATAGGGTAGGGTAATTAAATATGGAGTGATGCGGATCCAGTTTTATTGAGACTTCCTTTTGCGATTTCAGCCGTCGGCCAAGTCCTCCTATCGCCAACTGGGAGACGAGGTCACCTACGCGATTGATTCGACACACCACTACAGTAAACTCACTTGCAAACTGATGGATCTCCTGTTTAAGAAGGAACAATTGGCGACTTCATGCGTCATCGGCCGAAGTGTGGAGGGGCGACCGGCGCTAGATGTTGCTAAAGTCAATTTCATACTGTGTAGGAGTTCTTCTAAATTTTATTCGAACGTGTTTGAATTTTAAATACTTAGAATATTCCTGAATTTAAAACTTAAAAGAAGCTGACAAACATTTTTTAATAATGTTTGCCATACATCGAGCGAATTTAAGCCATATGTTTCAACGAAGTGATTCTCCCCACAATTTCATATTTTAAATTTCAACCAAGTTTGATATTTTATCGCCCAATATTGGTCTCGGTTTCTTATGGATGCCCAATTGTTCCATTTTTTTAGCCTCTGTCCGAAAGAAATTCCCTACTGTATCCGTTGGCAGCTTAAAAAAGGTCATGGCCCAGAAGTGCGTCAACACAAGATTCTTTTTAAACAAATCCAGCGACGATTCCAGGAGACACCAGTAGATGAAGCAATCCCGATCGCCGTTTATTCTACGAAATAATCTAGTTGGATGTCTCGGGATGAAAAGTCAAAAGACAACACTTAAGATCACAAAAGACATACAAGCCGATGAACAAATTTAGTCATGCGCGTTTTGGCGTACATACTTAATGAGAATTTTTTTTGGTTCAATTAGTTTAACAATAAGTATACATGCATACTAAATACAGAAGGATGGGTGGGCGGCAATCAAATTCGGCAACGGAGATGGCTTTAAAAAATTCAAGAATTTATAATTCAATCTCCCTAGTAAATACAGGTACAATATTTATAAAAATTAATTCATAAAAATATATTAAACACTGCATGAAAATATTATGGTTATGGTAGGTGACTTATCCGTGTCATGTGTAAAAATTACAAAGCAAATAGAAAAATTATAAAATGTTCTAATTTTTGTAATTTTTCTATTTGTTTTCTAATTTTTACACTGGACTTGCTGCAGTCTTCTACTATGTGTAATATGGATTTTCACGTGTTATTATCAAATTATGTTTAATATCTTTTTATGATTTATTTTTAGAAATATTGTACCTGGGTCAAAGGTTTATAAAATAATAGGTTAGCTCAGACGGCTGTTTGGGGAGAGGGGGGGAGACGTGACCGTCGCCCCACCTAGGGTCGGTGACACCAAGTGTGACGTCACCTGGTTCTCTCTTCTTTCAAATCGATACCTACGTAATATATAAGGCCTGGCGACTGGATTTGTGACGCAAGGGAACCATACTACGTCAGAGCCAATCACGGCTCTACCATCTCTCTGAGCTAACCTAGTATTTTATAAACCTTGACCTGGGTCCACATTTTGGTTTTCTAAATCTGATTCTCGTTGGCGTAATTTGAGGATGAGAATCTGATTTGAAAGACCAAAATGCGCCACCTACATTTACTAGAGAGATTGATAAATTACTTGAAATGTTTAAGCCATCTCCGTTGACGAGTTTGATTGTCGTCCTCCAATCCGTCTGTTTTTAGCGAATTAATTATTCCTAAGTCCTAAGTAATTATTCCTAAACCTGGCTTGCGAATCTTGATAGTATTTTCGTTAGCACAACCTATTGGTGTCTTTCGACGATTCTCTTCCAAAATAGTATTTCTCTACCGTTGTCATCTTCCTGATGTAATAACTTTAATAATTTCCACTTTCTGTAATAATTTGAAATCGCTATTTTGTTGTTGTTAATTGGAGAATTTTAGGTTAGACAAATTTGCTAAAAGGTCTTCCTTCTGCGTTTAATATTCTGCTTGATGCGCTTGCATCTTGAATAGTTTTAATTTCAGAGCTAATTAAAACTGTGATCCTTTTTGTTTTTAAGCCAAGGTGAAAAAAGTGAAATCAGCATGTTAATCTTTCTCGTAGATCAATATATCTACATGTTCTGTATATCATTCCGGGTTATTTGCTTATCATTAGAGGTGAACGACTTTCGTAGAGCCAGCTAATAAAATATTTACAGTTGCGTGTGTACAGCGATGGCTAACGTTTCCATTGTGTTTCCATCACTTTTTTTATTATTATTCACTGTAGTGTAGATCACAACAGGAGTTTCTGTATCCCTCTCGGTGCTTAGACTTTACACAGTTACAACACAACTTTACAATGATGAATGCCGTCTTCTTCGGCGCGGCGATAGTGCGGGTGATACAGTATGCGGGTGGATGATGGTTTGGAGTTCAGAGCAGAATTCATCCGTTGTCAATTACAATTACAATATGTACCCACAAACAGCCCCCAAGAGAGGGGCCTATGGCGGGGGTCGAAAGACCAGTTGTATCTGAGATATTTGTTAAGGAGGTCCAGAACTAGAACTAAAACTAAACTAAGAGATACTTTTTTTGCGTTGAAGCACTTAAGGCGATCGATTAAAGAGGTCTACCATATCTCTGTTCGAATCCCGGCCTGGTGGAAATTAATTGCCAATCGTTAGTAGATGCGGTCGGTGTTTAATGCCAGACCTTGTGTCGAACGGATGGTGTTAATTTGTCTTAGGTCTGCGCCATATTAGCCGAAAAAGATTGTACATGTTTTGATTTCTCTTGTTTGTTTGGCGCAGGAATAGCGCATGTGATATCGTTTCTATCATTCTACATTTACATCGTATAAAGCTTGACGAGTTTTCGTCATGGCTTCATCAAGATTGCAGATACGATCAAGTTTCATTTTCAATTCAGAAATATTTCTTTGCATCACATTATTTGAAAGAGTGCTATACCTGATAATAAAATAATTGTCAATGAGAGATGATTGCTCCAATTTCTAATTACGTTTTTTATTATTCTGATGCTATTTACTTATTAAGACTTTTTTGTCTTAACTGACATGCCTGCATTCGATTATTTCCGAAAGAGTTTGAATGCTCCACCAATAATAATTATGAACGTGTTTACGTGTTGATAATTTGATGAAATAAACATTGAGGAATCTTTGTAGCTCGGGTGGTTTGATCATCGACCACGTTTGTAATAATCACGGCAACTGAGTTCTTAAATTTAAATTATTACAATCCGGAATTCGCCACTCTGCTCGTCTTTCATCCAGTTCAGAGGACTACGCCATCCTCTTCAGTGTTCCGTGTGATTTCTCCAGCGCAGAAGGGTTTGTGTGTGATAAGAGGCACGTGTGCTTAGGTGTCCCGAATAAATTTAGATAGTTTACACTTTTCATTCAACTAATAGCTTTTAAAATCCCCCAATTTCAGATGGCATCTTTACGAAATCTGAAAATGGTTCCAAAAGCGTTGATGCAGCAACATGCGACCAGCAACAGCTACTGCCACTTCCGGAATTGCATCTTCTTCCCAGCGAAACTGCAGTCAGTATATAAGTAAAATAATTAGTTGGATGTTTAAAGATTCGTGTTATTTTATTGTTGCAAACAGTAAAAATATGGGGAAAATGTTTTTCCCATATTTTTATAGATTAATTTTTATTCAACTGTATTTCTTGCTCCTGAATTCAGCCGGACTGAAAATTCAGTTAATCTGCAGAGCGGGCCGTGAACTGAGCATCAGTCGATCTAAAATCGGCACTAAGTTTGTTTATGTTTAATTAATTATAAAATTGATATCTATCCGGCTCAGAATTTCAGATTGTATTCTGAGATTCTGGGTTCTAATTCCGATTCGGGTAGAAATTAACGTTATAAACTTGTTACCTCGCGTAATGACATTTACAACAACGCAAAACCCAGAAACGAAACTCTCGTTTATTATTATAGAAGGTCTTAGATTATATGAAGTGAAATAATTTTTAAAATTAAACAAAAATGAGTAATTATGAATTTCCGAATAGCTTGATTAGTGGTTTTGTGAACGGGCAATTTTTTTAAAAATAGATTCCTTTCCTTTACCGGTGTTCTATTTTAATTTGACAGAATCTGGATCACCTATTTGGAGATCGAGATTACGTATGGATGCGAGATGACTTGCTGCTGGAGTCATTTCGGTTTTGCGGGACCTTTAGAAAATTCGCTTTCCGTTTGATGGATATCATGTTCACCCCTGAAGAATTGTCCGAGAGCAGTGTCTGCGGCAAGGGAAGAAAGGCGTTGGATCGGGAGAAAATTTTCTACGTCATGTGTAATTATGTCTCCTGTTCTTGCTTTTTTTTTTAAAAAAAAGTTTGTAGCAATCATGAAACCCTTATCAGTAACGCATGGAAACCGTTAAGATTTATTTGAAAGAACGAAGTTAACTTTTTCAGCTCGGGTGATGAAATATTTTCCCGGTACGACAGTGGGGACGTTAAAAAATATAATGGCGTACAAGTGCTGGGAAACCAAACTTAGAAGAAAGCGGTAAACCAAGTAGCCAACTATTGTGGGGTACGTATTCGAGTGACACTCATCCCGTAGGCAATACTCAGTAATGACAAGAACGGACACGGTTTTATTAAATTGTGGTCATTGGCTACCTTCAATTGAGCTGATGTATTCGCATACTTCCGCTTCTTTAATTCGCTTTCTGTTTCTTAAAAAAAAAGTTTGTTAAGGAGGTTGGTTCACCGTTGATTTAACATCTTATAACCCCTCCAGGTAGGCGACCTGGAAATTTTGCTTACCCTAGGCTGCCTAGGAAAGGGATCTTTAACGTCCAGATATCGTACAGGTACATGATGTTACTTCTATTCCGAAAAAAGGCGTGTGAAGGATTTTCTCGCCCGAAAAATTCCGAAAGTGTCTGCCGGAATCGAAACCGCGATCACGAGTTTTTTTATCTCTAGTTTTCAGTATAAAAAATATTGTAACCAAAACAAACGGATAAGCATTTCAACAAATTGTTAATACCTACTGAAATATTTTAGTAAATGTATAAATTGTACCACATCATTACTAGTAGATGGTTACTGGGTCAAAATATATCATCACATTTCTTCGGGGAAATGATTCATGTTTTGGTTGTTTCGAATGCAAGCAAGCAAAAAGATATTTCCTGAAGATTCTGTGCGGCAAGTGGTTCGCACATCGACAGACTCGATTGGTAACGGCGGGCTCTTTTGTTGTGTTCTAGCTGTAGAGTGGGAGGCCAGCCTGGAACCGCACTCGGGCGAACATTGGAACTACGACAGTCGGAGACTGCAGGCGCTCAATGCGATCAACGAGCATCACATGAGCCTGAGACAGGCGTCCAGGACCTTCGCCATTCCTTACACCACGCTGAGGCGCTGGCTGCACCAGACACACACACTCTGATCTCGCTCAACCGGGGTGTCATCCACCTGACTTCTACCAAAATTAATTCTCTCATTACCAACAATTTTGCTGCGAATCTCAATAGTAAAGATAGTTTTTAATTTTAGTAGAATTATATTTTAGGACCTCTATATTTTAAAGACAATAAACAAACGTTTATTCAAATGCCTGATAGTAAGACAATGTAATTCATCAGTTACAGTTATAATATGATCAGACGATCATTACAAATTCCGAACTTTCGACAGTCACGTCATAATCATGGAAATAAAAGGCAATAATGGCATGACCGACACCTCGCTGAGTAATACCACATTTTGAAAAGCGAACACTGTGTTAATCATAAGACACTTGTGTAGGGAATGTACATGTATGAGACAATTTTGTTCTGATCCTTTCGCCTCACCGCGAGAGTTGCCATTATTGCCTTTTATTTCCACGATTATGAAGTGACTGTCGAAAGCTTGGAATTTGTAATGATCGTCTGATCATATTATAACTGTAACAGATGAATTACATTGTCTTACTATCAGGCATTTAAATAAACGTTTGTTTATTGTCTTTATCTTGATATTCATCTCGGCGTGCTCTTGCACTTTTCTATCTCAACCTTGTATATAAAACTATGTTTTAATTTATTTGACGACCAAAGATTGCATGTAGATTTTAATTATACTCGTATTATGAACAATCAAGGGGTATCACGGCATGCGATGTCATGCGATATCATGGTATGTATCACGTATATTTCGGTGCACCCTTCCTTTCCTGGCCGCGCTTGTTTAAAATGGATTGTGATTAATCTGCACAGCAGAGTATACATTTTTTGACACATCATTATCGTGTCACCACTAATGCCAAATAAATGTTATGAATTGGCAAAAAAGCTAATCGTAGGTGTGCTCAGACTGTGTGCCTTTCAAAAAGTTCAACACTCATGTTATCCTGTTCTCAAAACGCCAGACTCCCAGATAATCTGTTCGTTCTACCAGTTTCAGGAACAGCAAAAGTCAAGGTCGAAGGTGAGTTTGTGCGATGCAAGGCCATCACCACTAAGCAACAGATCGAAGAACAAATGAAAATGGCGGCTATCGAGGTTCTACATCATCGATACACTATTCGTACCGCGTCCCGAGTGTTTGGAATTCCCTACAAGGCGCTACACGTATACGTGGGTCGGATTGAGCGGGGTCTCGATTCGTATCCGGTGTTTCAGAATACCGGTGAGTTAAAATAACCTCCGACCCCAGATGAACGGAATATCAAAGAACATCATGACATTAATACTCCTTCTTTCAAAGAATTGTAAAAACAAGTGTTTAGCTAGAATATAGAAAATATATGTTGGGAAAATAATTCTTTTAAAAAATACTGCTATTCATTTTAAGGTAGTTTAACATTTTGTGATTATAAATTATCAAACGCAATGACAAATCCTTCTTTTTCCAATATTTTTATTTTTATAATTGCTTCTCAAAATTCAATACATTTGTGCTAGATCCACTCTAAAGGGTCGCTTACACGATGGAGCTTCTCACCTCCATTTTGGTTATTTTCAAATTGTCAATTTCTCAATTTGATGTCTTCTGGGCTTTGATGTCCACAAAACGTTTGTAAAAAGCTACTTCGTATAAATAGCCAATTGCAGGTGCAAATATAATTTGTGGGATTACATAAATTGGAAAGTTTCGTAGAAATGTACAGAACCTTTATTTTGAATTGCCGTCTAGCAGAGTATAAAAAATGTAAAATTGTGCGCGGTGCTTCTATAGAAAATTTTCCATAATAGCATCAGTATTCTCTTTTAAATAAATACTCTACCTGAAATTGGGGAAAAATCGTCGTTTGTGTTATACGTGTTTCGGACGAGCAAAACAATAAGGAAAAAATATTTTTTAAAATGTAAATTCGTGTGTATTGACTTGCCTCTAAAATTCCATCGCCAACTAAATCCGTGCAGTGGATGGCATTTCTTATTTTGTCGCTGCCGTACTTTGCACGTAATGTTCCGGGTCGTACGTGACGACCAATATCCTACAAAAAATAATAATATTTAAGTGCAAACCCAATTTCTTTTATTTCTTTTAAATTCAGCTACGATTACATGAATATATTTTATTAATCTTTGGGGGTGGGTACTCTCTTTTTAATTTTTATTTGTTGGAATGAGTTCAAAATTTGGAATTACCGGATCGACGGGTCCAACGAGCTCCCTGAACTGTTGCAGAGTCGCACTTTTTAGTATCGGATTCTGGATGCACATTCCAATGGACGGTCCCACGCACAGCTGAGAAACCATACCCTGGGTGTCATTCAACGAAACGAATCAGTAACCCTAAATTTATTTTAAAAGTGGACTTGATAATTTAGACATAAGAAAATGTTTTCCTACTGGATATTCTGGAACAACTCCTTTGTACACCTGAAAAAACTGACGTGACTGTTTAAAGTCCAGATTGAACTGAAAATGGGTGTTTTCATTTGTTATTGGTCAAACGTAATAAAATTAAAACCGAAGTTGCGAGCTTGAATCGAACGCAGTCTCAAAGAGTGAAAAAGATTCTCACCATGTCCACAGCGGTTACAACAAATCCGGAGTTTGCGATATCCATTAGAATTTGTCCAACCAATCCTTTAAAACAACATACGAAACGCTTTTAAAAATTCAATTAAAAGTCTAAGATCATCAACTAAAGAACCGATGCAAGGACAAATATTTTTCATATTCCAGTTTGTCTCTAAATATACCTTCCTTTAAAGCGTGCGGTTTAATGATGCAGCATGTGCAGTTTCCCAGCTGCATGGAATGCACATCTGTTGGGAAATTATCCGTCTGCAAAATAAAAAAATATTAAATATAAGTTTTCTCATTTAAAAATAAAATGCTCAAAGAAAATTAATTACGGAAATACTTTTAGATCTGGAACAGCTGAAGATAGAAACAGGAATCCGTCTGCAAATGAAACACAAAGTTGTAACTATTACATATTCTGATGAGAAAGTTTTAGGACGTCTGGGTGATAATAATCAGTGTCATGTCAAGGTGATAATAATCTTAAATGGTGAATTCGGGACAGCACCGAATGAAGAAGGCGAATCGAATGGCGTACTCGCTTTTATAATAATATTTTACTATTATTTAATTAGAACTGTTCTCATCGTCTTCTTCGTTCGGTACTGTCCCGAACTCACCATTTCTGATTATTACATATTCTTCTTAAAAAAATATTGTTCAATTAATTGAACGGTACAAAAATGATTTAAAAAATTGTCATTGTCATACCTTCGTTTTTAGACTCGGCAGTCTCTTGAGAGAAATTGACAATTAGGTTATTGATTTTGTCGACCACATTTTCGCCAAGCAACTCCAAAAGAATTACATTTTCATGAAGAAGCTTATGGAGTGGCCACCTATAGGGAAAATGTAGTAAATTAAGAATCTTAAAAATAATTCCAACAAAAATTGTTTAGATATTATTAGACAGCCACACAAATTAGTTTTTCAAAGATGGAATTAAAACCTTTCATATTTAGTGCAAGTTTGTAACACATCGATGAGTCCGTCGCCCAGCTTCAAAATTTTCAATTTGGTCACCACGATGCAAAGTCCGTGAGCGACGTCCAGAAGTTTTCCGACTGTCCAGATTGCTGAACTTTTCAATAGCACAATTGTTCTAAGAAAAACAAATGATTTGCAAGTTTTAAAAACACATTCGAACAAGTTAAAACATTTTGTTTCTTATTAGCGCAGTTATTAAGACTCTGAATCACCTCTCAGATTTCTTCTCCAGAGTCAACCTTGTAAAACCGTCAGCGTATCCTTTTAGGTATAGCTTCCGGGACAAGACGTAGACGGTGTTGCCGACATAGAGGTCCTGTTCGTCAAGGGTTTCACAGGCCATCCGTCGCAGGAAGGTTTTATTATTTTTCCTGTCGTACTGTGGTAGAAATAAATTAAATCATTATTAATCAGCACGTCCAATTCACACTATTGGTGTTGCGTAGAAATTTGGTAGAACTATTCCGAGTTTCAGTTGATGATCACTTGAATTTGAAATGCTTTTAAACGTTTACTGCCATGGTGAAGATCATTCCACGGTCTAATTTTTAAAACAATTTTGGAATTTTATTTCTTGGAAAGCTCTGACTCTCTCATCGGTCAAAACAAACTTGGAGTACTGTACATAACTAAAGATTTAGAGTGGAAAGGCTGATGGACTTCTTTAACAAAGTGCTCAAGAGAACTGTTGATCTACTGATCCAACTTATTAAATTCCAATTTTGTTTAGAATGGGAATGGCAACAAAGACTAGTTTTTGAAGCATACAGAGTCTGTACATGTAAAAAATTTGAGTTCGTTCACAAGCGAAAACTAATTTTTAAGCAGTTCTTTCTTGATTAGTTGAACTTCAACGCAACCAACACACATATTGATTTAGATTATCGGCTCGCCGTGGCATTATGGTGATTAACAGCAGGAGTTTGTGTAGATTTGTGCAGGCTGACAGCCCGCTGATGGGATTTAGGGGAGGCTGTTCTAGTCTCGAACGCTTCTGGGGAAGGAGAATTTGACATAGTTGCTCTTAGTGTCTGGATTGTTTCAAGTTTGAAGGAGTGGTCCCTTAGTCTTTTGGTCTATGTAAAGAAGTTGGTTGGGGCAAGGGTGGTAAGGTGACAAAGCAGCCGAAGTCGGTGTTCTTTTTATCCGGGTGGAGAGGAAGCTTGACGTCTGTGACAATATGAGCTGATGACCTGTAATGTACACAACACAAACGCAAATATCTCACCAGCTCAACTGTACCGTCTTGCACAAAATAGATGAAATAGAATTCCCGCAACAACTGGGCTGACATGTCAAACCAGCTAGCTGCGAAAATGTACTTGATTTCTTCTGCCATCGCAGATAGCCCAGAGACCAATCAATTAACAGATATGAAGCAGTCTCTCTCAGTAAGCCCGCACTGGGTCAATAGCTTGTTGCGTCTGGCTAACAGTCCAACATTTTTTGAGGATTTCACCGGCAGGACACTTTTCTCGACCACAGATAAAATTACTGTTCAAAGGGCCAATGTTTCGTACTTAATTTTGATAAACAAAAAGTGCAGAATGCAGATGCCGTCTTTAGGCCTGCTTGAAAGACGACCCATAACCAATTGACACTTGACAGTCGTTTCACATTCTACAGGTCGCTACTGATCTTCGAAATGATTAACTACTGTTTTAGCCGCAAATAAAATAGTAATGCACCTTTTTTTCTCACGTAAACGAAATTACGTTTTGTCCGAATTTATTGCTAATTTAAAAAATAATAATGCACTTCTAAATTAATTATTTTTCATAATAATGGGGTTAAAACATTAAACAGCTGTTGTAATAGGAATATCAAATTCCTGAGAAATAATGGAAAAACCTAGCGCCTGGAAGTGAGTTAATCATGCTAGTGCCATCTAACGGTGAATCGATGAAACAGTTATTTGTGTGGTGACATTAGATCAAAATTGAAGAAGCGCTAACAGGCTGGTTTTAAAATGGCTGACTTTGGTCGTGCAAGGCCTGACAATTCGTGGCGAAACACAATTTTAACTAGTTTACAGCAGCGCAACAAGTGCCAGTGTCACAGTTTTCAGGACATTGTGGTTGCCCGTAAGTATTCTCTCTATTTTCAATCGCCAATAAAGACCTGGGTCTACTGTGAATTGGGCGTTAATAGGCCTACTGGGGCTAGCCCTAGGTCAGGTCTCCAACTCAGATCAGCTGAACCCTCTTTTCACCCCTCAAGCTTTATTTGTTTTAACCGCGTATCGTAGTAAATTGTCTGTTAGTTTCTCGATTGTATTTTTTCATCCTGATTGTAGTGTCTACGAAATTGCTGAGCCCTCGATTAAAATATGTCGCCTGAAGCGACTTTGCAGCGGAGATGTAGTCGCGCTACCACACCATTTGTATTCTTCGTCAAAATATTTGCTGATATTGTTATTCATGAGCATGTCGTTGTGTCTGGTTAGGTTTTTGGAGTTTAGAATTGATGGGATATGTTATACTTGAGTCGAAACACGATAAAGGTCTCCAAAAGTCACACGTTCATCTCATGAGTCATGCCTGTTGGTGTCGTAGTTGGTGCCTGGTTGGTTAGGTCAAACTGCTTTTAAGGAAGTAGGTTGTAGTGGCCGGCTGCGCTCAAAGTATGTCCAGGCCGCGCTCTCAATTTGCAGTTCCCCCTTTTCCCACCCTCCAATTCTGAAGTTAGTGGACAGTCTACTTTCGATCTAAATGTATGTCGTTTAGAATCTGAAAGTAATGTTCTCCCGCCCAAAAGTTAATAAGTGACGCCAAATTTTGTTGTTTTATCGCGCGGTGGCATTATGTCTTATTTCCGTAAGGGGGACTTTGTATAGATTTAGATTTGATTATCGCCGCGCCGGGGCATTATGGCGATTTCCGTATGTGAGGGGAGGGGATGCTAATGAGACTTTGGGCAGGCTGGCCATTTGCGAGCAGCCTGTTGTCGGGACTTGAAACTGGAGAGGGAGGGGGCCTGAACTAAGTCTTTGGAGAGACAGTTCCACTCAGTAACGCTTCTGGGAAAGAAAGAGAATTTAGTGTAGTTGATTTGAGCAGACTTGCCAGGCTACATTGATTTGAGCAGACTTGCCAGGCTGGTCATGTTTCGCATGTCTCAAAAACTTTCCTATTGAGACAGAACTTCTGGTAACTTGAATTGAAAATGCGAGTCGCATGAGTGAAGGCCAAAATAATAAGCCGCAGGATTGCGCAGTCAAAATTTGATTCTGTTGTAAATGTTATCAAATATTTTGTGGCATGATTGTCTTATTTACACGATTAAATTTTGTATTTTAATAGATAACAGGTTGTTTGAAAGTTCTGATTTATTGAAGGCAGACAATATCCAGCTGAGCGTTCAAAATGAAAGACTGCGTATTGAAAATCTTGACGTTTCGTGCAAATCGGATAGAGGGTACAAGTAAAAACTGTTGAATTCCAGATTTTTTTTATTGAGAATTTCTTATTTTGTTGATTGACAAGAATGTTGACTTTGTTTTGCGATTCTTGTTTTCTTAGTGATGGCAAAAACAACGACAAAGTTTTGGCATTAGAAAAGAAACTATTCAAAACTCAGGAAGAATTAACGGAATTACACAGACGTAAAGGAGATGTAAGAGCCGATTATCATGCATTAGTTATTACGTATTTATTATAAAAGTCTTGTTGGCCTGGTTTCATTGTGTATTTTTTTCGTCTATCCAACGGCTAGAACGCCCAATCATTGATCGATTTAAGGAATGTTTTGCAAGAAAAGGAAAAGGAAATGGTGGAGAAAGAGCTGAGGTAAGGACCCCTGTCGATAATTTTGTTTATTTCAGTTAGCGGTTATTGTTGTAACTGTTAGTTTTAAGTACCAACTGGAATACACTAACTTGAGTCGTCGCGCTTTAGGTTAACTGAAGTAGAACGCAATTTGAAGAAGATGAAAGAGAGCCATAGATATATGGAACAGCTGGTCAAGGATACGGAAAATGCTAGCCAGGTTTGGGCGCTTTTGTTATCGACTGTTTTCAAAGTGAATTATGACGTAATTTTAGAAAGAAAAAAAAAATAACACTGCCTGTCGCTGCTGAGATGGTTGAGAGATCCTGGTTTTTGGGGTGGTCCCGAGTTTGAATCCTGGCGCAGACTCTCGATTATTTGATCAGACTCGAGGATACATAATCTGCAGTATTGTTTAATACTGTTTTTGTCTTTTTATGACCTTGTTAGTCCTAACTTATAAAATTCGATGTTGTGAACATATATATTTTTGCAACTTTTGTCGTGGAGCCCCCGTCATCTTTGACGAGGGGGTCCTCAAATCTTTGCATCACCTATATTTCTCTGGAGTTATATTGTATCGTACTTTGTTTTTCACGGTGGTGTTGAAATAAAAATAAAAAATAAAAAAATACGGTTTCAATAGAAAAAATAACAGATCTATCAAGATCTCTATTTGAAGTAGATTGATTGTTTGATGGTGCCTTCCAGATGTTGAAAGACGAACACCAAGCCCTGCAGCTGGCGTTCAATGGCCTAGAGGATCGTTACCGCAAAGTGCAGGACGACAACCGTGAGCTGGTGGAGCGCTGGATGCAGCAGAAGGCTTCGGACGCCGACCGACTTAACGAGGAGAACGAAACTGTGCTCAGGTCAGCCGACAACAATATCTCGCCCGTCGCTGTATTCCTTTGCTCCCTCTCGCCAAACGTATGTCCCTTTCTAACCGGCATGCTCAACGCGGCCGCACCCATGCACTGCATGCACCCTGCCAACTCCGCCAGTCCGATCACACGCATGTCGGCATTGCGAACTTCAAACTATCGCTCCATCACCGAATAACCCACCAACGACTAACACTTAATACCGATCGCAAACTATGATCGACCATAAAAAGATACAGTTGTAGAGATACAGTTGTTTGTCAGAGCACAAATGTTAACTCCGTTAATATTCCGTACTCCAAATCTACTAAAACAATCGTTCTGTATTTATCAAAATTAATGTATGTATTAATGTGTTGTACTGTATTGTTACAATAACTGGAATTAACATTGGGGCTTCACTGTGATTTTGAAGTTCTGTGGCACTCTTCATAATTAGATTTAATTACCCTGCGTTCTGATGAAGAGGGTCCAACATAATCAGTCTTAATATCAATCGCGTGCTTTTTAAAAAAAACTAATCTAATAAACTAGATGCAGTTTTGGAGTCAATTTAACACTCGCAATCAAAACCGGTGAGCATGTACTAACACGAAATGCTGCAGAAGCAATAACGGCAGATTTTTAATGGATCTTATCTGAGTGTTTCGTGTTTTACCGATCACGTTTGGTTGTCATTGTTTGCGCTAATCGTCCGTTCCAGTCCGTCGCGTATGGCGTCTTGTCATCTGGCTAGTTTTAGTTTATTGTTTCGTCGCCATCGGGGTGAGTGTGGTGTGGTGGGGAAACGCTCCCAAAAATTACCACCAATTCTGCGCTTGCTATCCACACAGGCCCCGAAGCGTTGGCTGCTCCGGAAGATCCTCCTATCTCGCGGAATCGTCCGGGCGATTCAGCGAGAGACCGTCGACGACAAAACATGGCCGTTCGTCGGTCAGGTCCCATGCCTCCAGGTAGGATGTAGTTTGGAGGCCACCCCCCAAAAAAATTGCGGGAATCGAAATTGAATAGATCTATTTCGACGTCGCGAGATTAATCAGATATAAATAAATTGCCACCTTGTCCGATTCATATTCTTTGTTCTACTTCTGTTTTAGATAGATCTTTTTGAACGCTTATTATTTCTTTGGATTTTGTGCCTTTCATTGTTTGGGGCATGTTGTGTGTGGGCATGATTTTTCCCCTCTCGATAACTGGATCTTTAAAATGACTTGCAGACCATCGAAAAAACATTTTCCATCCACTTACGGAATACGGCTTCAAAAATGTTCCAAGCTGTTACACATCCTCACTCCCTCCTTCAAGAGGTAAAAACCCCTCACGAATTATTGGTGAAGGGTTTTCACGGATTATTGGTGAAGAGTTTTTTCGCCGCGACCTATTTCCACAGTGTTTTTTGCGAATGTTAGATCTCACTTATTAGCTATGCCCTGCAAACGAGAGCACTTTGTGAGTATTTGGTGAAATTGCTATGGGCCGAATATTGAGAAGCACGATTTGTATTTGAGCTATATAAAACAATGTCTGAAAAGTGTGTTTGTATCTATTTAAAATACGTGTAAAGCTGTTGCGTCGTCCAATTTTAAGATATTGTAAATTTTGCAAAATTATTTGGAATATTAATTAAAACTCGCGAGAAATTGGCAAACAAAACCTATAATTTAGTTCTATAGGATTATGTTTTTTTCACAAAAAATTGTAAATCAAAAGTCGGCGAACGTCAGTGGCGTTTCCTGTCTTTTTGATTTATAATTTTTCACAATATTTTATTATATGAAATACTGCATGACTCATTGGTATTCCATTCAATTATTTATGTTTTTAATTCTGAGAGTGCTGTTCTTGTAACTTGATTTTTTTCGTACGCAATTGCTGCCAAAATTTGAGTATATATGGAAATTTAATTTTACTATAGTTGTTCCCACAACTTTGAACGAATCCTAAAAAGTGATATTGACAATGTTCATGACTAAATATTTTGTCATGTTTCATGATGAAATTTAATTTGCTTATTTAGCTGGATAATCATCCGAATGACATGCGATAGTAATTAAAATCCGATATTCTTTTCTCTTTGCAGGAAGAATCGTCTGAAAATGGTGAAAGATATTAAAGATGCGGCGCGTGAGCATGTTGAAATTGATTCGTCAGGGTAATCATCTGTCATTATTATATATCCTTATAATCCCTATAGTTCGAGTTGCGCCAGTTGAAAAAGTGCATCAAGAGAGAACCAGTTGTTAAACAATTTTTTTTTAATGATTTGATCTAGCTAATTGAAATATGGTTATACGAACAGTGCAAGTTATTAAAAAATACAGTAGCCAAGTCATTATCTTAAAAGGCGGCTGTCTAATGCGGAAATTCAATAATATTCTTTAATGTTCAGCTATTTGAGCTTGCCCGATATTGTGATCAAAACTTGGAATCTTTCTTGAAGCTCATATTCACGGTTGTGCGTGACCATAGAAAACCTGTAGCTAGTAGTAAAAATCTACTCATTTTTATTTTGCATACGTGAACATGCTGCTACTTACTATTGGTAAGTACCGCCTTCAATGGCAACTATGTGTTGCTTTTTAAAGTGTGGCACTGGCTTTGGAATTATTTTTCGAATTGGGATTCTTTTTCTCCGCCCTGCAGCAGTCCTCCACCAGTCAGCATCCTATGGACTTTTCAGCTTCCAACTCAAGCCTTCACAAAATTCGTAAGTCACGCTTATTCAAACATCTTTGTGAGCTTTTCGATTTACGTGACCAACTGATATGATGGTCTTTTTGTAGGATGCCCATGAAGGAGAGGTGCATGCCGTGAAATGGGGTCCTCGGGGTAGGATTTTTGCCACTGGTGGTGCCGATCGGAAAGTGAAACTTTGGGAGGTGGTGAAAGGTGAGCAACACTATCGGTGTATCACCAAATAGTGTATACATGCGTTTTCAAACATATACCAGATTTCTGTGTTTGTCAGTCTGTTCACGCGATATGATAAAATGAAGAAAAAAAAATTAAACTATCCACGTATTTGTAAATGCGTTGAAACAAATAAAATGTTGAGGCGCTTCGCCGTCCTTTCAAGCTAGGTGGTTGTTAAAAGTATGAGAGCAAACTGATGGTCACGGCGTTTATACATATGACTTATTGTCAACGTTTTCTCCTATAGGTGGCATTGAGTCGAGGGGAACACTTCGGGGCAGCAACGCAGCTGTGACATCGATCGACTTTGATTCGGAGGTATGTAAAGTTCAGCTGGTCAACATTAGAGATTCAATGTTATTTGAAAATATTTAATTTCAATTGTTTCTGGTGACCAACAGGAAGACCTCATTCTTGGGACATCTAATGATTTTGCAAGCCGCGTGTGGACAGTATCCGACCAGCGGCTAAGGGTAACTGGACAACATTTGCAAAGTGATTCGATATATTTCACGTCAGTTATTCGTAATGCAAACGATTGGCTTTTTATTTCACGTCAGTTATTCGATAACAAAATGATTTTTATTGTAGTTGCGTTATAAAGCTAGTTATATTCACCTCATTTCGTCACATTTTATTTTGTCCAGTCCATTTCTGCAGCACGATCTGGCAAAGTATTGGAAAAATTAGAAATGTATTTTGAAAAGCAAGAGTTTTCAAAGATTTCCAGACATTAATTATCATAAAATCCTTCATTCGATACAATTTTTATCATTTACCCCCTCCCAACACAATTTTTTCCCCAGCACACTCTGACTGGACACAGTGGTCGTGTGTTGGCAGCTAAATTCCTGGCCGAGTCCAGCAAAGTGGTTTCAGGGAGTCACGACCGTACGCTCAAGATTTGGGATTTAAGGAGCCTTGCCTGTGAGTTAATTCAGTCTCTATCCACAAATAATTTCAATGGATGTTCCGTGATTTAACCTGATTATGAACCGTCTCTTCGTACCGTCCTAAGTTGATTTGTTTCCTCTGTATTTTTGTGACCGCCAATCAGGCATTCGCACCGTGTTCACCGGCTCCAGCTGCAACGATGTCATTCCGGATCGGGCGGGCAGCGTTATCATTAGTTGTCACTTCGATAAGCGGATTCGCTTCTGGGACATGAGGCGAGAGTCCACTGCCAACGAGGTGGTGCTGCAGAACAAGGTCACGTCACTGGATCTGTCTCCCGGTAGGTTAAGCTCGCGTCAACCGATAGGGAAAAGACTCCTTGCACTTTGCTTTTCAATTTATTATTTTCTCCCCAGATGGGTTCTATCTGTTGAGTTGCGTGCGGGACAATACCCTGAAATTGCTGGATCTGCGAATGACGAAAGTCGTTAACACCTTTTGGTAGGTACAGCTCATTCAACTTAAACAAACTTAAATAAACAAACATGACGTCATAACAACGTTGTGAAACTGAAATTTGGTTTTTGGTTTTTGCCTCTCCAGTTCAACGAATGCTAATTTAATGTGTTTTTGTTTTTTGCAGTACCGAAGGATTCTGGGTTGCCTTTGATTGGACAAGAGCTGTGTTCACGCCAGATGGTCAGAATGTGACTGCTGGATCGCAGGACGGATCTATTTATATTTGGAATATTGCTGATCCTACCAATGTGACGACACTCAAGGAGCACGGGTGAGTGGACCAATCTAAAATACATATTATGTGAAAGATATAACGAATGAAATGGTGAAATTCTAAGTGAAATTATTAAAAGTTAAATATAAATCATTTCCCAATGACAACGCGAAAATTCCTCTCCCTGTGTTGCCTTTTTAAACGCAACTATCAAATTCATAGATATGAGTGAATAACTAAGCGAGAAATGCTATGTCTCTGAAGGCTGATTATTCCTATCCGTCTGCATAAACGTTTGTAGTTTTACAATCTGTATAAGCTTTTAATCCGGGTCGTTTTGCTTTAGAAACGCGGTGGAGGCCTGTTCTTGGCAGAGCGGCGGATCGTCGCTGGCGAGCTGTGATCGTAACAAACAAGTTGTGATATGGACTACCTAATCTTGTTCGACCAGTAGCACAAAGGCAACTTAACAAATTTGGAAAAATCAGGGGCATCTTTTAATTATTGTCGTATTTCGTTTGTGCCATTAAAATTGAAATGCGCCGAAGGGATTGTCATCAGATATGAAACTGTTGTGTGGTACGAATTTCAAGAATAGTAGATATGGAACCGATATAAGAAATGATAATATATAAGAGGATTGATTGGACTGCAATCAAGAATTGCATCTGATCTTCACGAATAATAATGAATTTGAAGATTTGTGAAACACGCGACAAAACACGAAACGAACTCACCCCACACTTTCATCATTACCCGATAAATTAAAACAATAAAACATGGTAAAAAATTTATTTTTATTTTAATTTATCGGGTAATGACGAAAGTGTGTTGAAAGAGTTCGTTTCGTGTTTTGTGGAGTGTTTCACAAATCTTCAAAGTCGTTTATTAGACGATCTTGTTGCCGATTCTTAATTGCAGTCCAATCAATCCTCTTATATATTATTATTGGTACGAATTTATTGAAATTTTATATTTTATGAGACGTCGAAACATCAAGACCATTATTCCACGTTTCGCCTACTAAACAGTTCCGATGAACATACACATTTTCAAATTGTTTTCAAATTACTTTTTGTCTTATGATCACCGAATATGACAGGAAAACTATTAAACAAACTGATGATTTTTTTCTGAGCGATAGTCAAGTTGTGGCGTGGAATAAAAAAATGATATCTTCAAGCTTAACATGGCCGGATATTAATACTCTACAAGTGCCTGTCTGGGGTTAACATAGATCTATAAATTTGTTGTTCGCTTGCAAGCATGACACTGTAGAAAAATGCAATCGCAACAAAGTTCTAAATCTTTAAGGTACCAAGTTTCCAATCTTAATAATTAATAGCCAGTTTGATGTCAAAATATCCTCCTGCCTATATAATCATGAAATCAATTCAGATTAGCTTTTTCCATTAGAAAGTTTATTCAGAGGTGGGAATTATATTTGTAGACTAATCAAGAGTAGTAGAAAACGCCGATATATTCAAAACGAGATAGGGTTGAATGGATAGCTGGACGCTAAACCG
>JAQGBY010002592.1:0-22330 GCA_034698785.1 Mycogona germanica | reverse complement strand
CCCTCGCATAGTGCTTAAGCACCATGAGGGGGACGTAACGCCTGTAGTGCGGTGGACTACAGTTGATTAAAAAAAAACAAAAAAAAAACAATACAGTACGTGATGAAACATTGCCCAATCTGCGAAGCACATGGCTTTTGTCACAGTAAACATTATTTTAAATTTGAGACAATGTAGGATCGAGATAACCGTCTTCTGTTTTGATCAAAAATTAATTTATATTTGCATGTAACTAGAGAAATAGCCAGTTTCACTCAGTTGTCTCTGTCAAAGCAGCGAAAGTAATTTGACAATTTTATCTAATCTTTTTCATAACGAAAATATATTTGCTTCCTATTTTGTGAAACAGCGTTCCGAGGAATTAATTGAATCATAATTAGACATTCGGAATCTAGTGTGGCAACTGTCACTGGCATCACTGGTAGCACGTGATTGGCGCACGTAAGAGCGATGACAGCGCCATCGTGGAATTATGCTTTCTTATGGCAATGTTTAAAACTTCAACGGCTCATATCTCGAGAAATACGCAAAATCGAGATCTGAAATAAGTTGCACTCGACTATAAATTTGTGGAACTATCTACAGCTAAAATATAATTCAATTTCGTCAATCGCAAATAAACGCGAGTCGGTAAGATTATAGAAAAATGTTAAATAGGAAATTACAAACACTCTGGATTATAATATTGATACAGTGTAACTGATTGGAATCACTAAATCAATTTTACACTAATACAAATTTCAACTTTCCAAAATACAATGACGAAATCTCATCAGATGTATTTCAAGAGTATCATTATTTTTTTAATGGATAACTTACTGGAATTTTACTGCTTATGAGCAATTCTACCACGTCCCATCTCAACGTGTCACGATTCTTGTCAAGGAAACTGTCAACCTGGATGAATGGAAATGAAAAAGTTGCACATCAATAAACAGTGAGCAGTAACGAAATGGTTATTTAAATTTTTACGAATTTGGATCAACAGATAATTTTCGTACCGAGTACCAAACTTGTCCGGCGTAGTGTTTGATACCGAATTCCATCGAGGACATCCGAGGTCGGCTGTACAACTCGTTGAGCGCGTGGTTATAGTGGCACTTCTCCAAAAATGAGTGGTCAGTCGCCTGGTCAAAAGAAAACAACGTACCGGTTAATAACAATCGTGACGAAACGACATGCCAACGTCATTGTTGGTTGTGTTGAATAAATTAAGAAATCTGTTCATTTTTACGAACTTTTGGAAAATTGCTCTCATCGTCCAAGACGTGTAGAATTCCAATCGGCTTCTTGGAAATCAAATTTATGACAGGCAAGTTGTCTTGAAAGGTGATGGTCTGCCAATCGATTTTCTCCTTGGCATATTCCTGTTGTTCCAGTTTGAAGATATGTTTGTTGAAATGCAATTGCAGCATTTCGTTGGCGTAGTTGATGCAAAGCTGTTCAAAACTGTTTTCCTTAAAGTCCTAAAAATATTTTTAAAAAAAGATAAGGGTCAGTAATCGAATGTCGAGGAATCATTCGTGGCGGGTGTAGTCATATTAATTAATTAAAACGATATTTCAAAAATTACCTCGAAGCCAAAAATATCCAAAATGGCGATTGACGCCATTTTGGATCCCTTGCAGACGATGTTATTGATTCTCTGCACAAGCCACGAGAATAACCTTGAGTACAAGGCCTTGGCAACCGCATCCCTTAAGACACGAATTAAATTATCAAAGAACGAAATTGTTTTCATACACAATCAGAAATAGAAATTAATGTCAACAACGAACAAAGAAAAAACGTGTACAGACATGTCGTTGAAAGTTGAAATTAATTTACCTTGCATCCAGAGCTTGGTCTATATTTAATGTCGTAAATACCCTCTCGTTTCTTGCCTCCTAAATTGTCATACGAAAATACAATAATTTTTTATGATGCATTATTTTAATTAAATTAAGAGACTTAAATTAAATTAGGTTGAGAAGAGCTGTTCATGGATAATTAAAAAAAGTCACCGTTGTTTTTGTGGTGAGCGCCAAAACGATCCCGTCGATTGACAATTGCAGCAAATGAGCGGCCCATCTGATTTCGGCGTCGCTGCCAATTTCCACTCCTTCTTGGCCGTATTTTAGCTGTTGACAAGCGAACGAGTAAAATGGATATCGTAAACAAGTCCTATATTCTTAGGACGGAGTTGGTACAGTTCCAATTTGACACTTCTGATGGCCGCACTCGACCGAGGTTCCAGCGACACAATGAAGGAAAGACACGTAAAGGGGGATTTCCAATGGATGTTGGGCGTTTTTGTTTCACTATGGTGAACACCAGGTGGCGCCTCAACCTTCAGTATCGTTGCATTAGTAGAAGCGGAGCTAGGCACTGTTAAACTCAAATTAAGTTGTTTGTGTCGATCGAATTAAAAAATAAAAATGAGAAATGTTTTGTTTTGTTAACCGAAATAACGTTGTCATGTGCAGCTTCAATAATTCTAGGATTCTGAATTAAGTTGCATGATAAACCGATGCTAAGCCACTGAACGACATTTTTCTCACATAGGATTTGTATAAGCGGAGCTATGCACTGCATGTGCACTTTTAAACTCATATTAAGGTACCTGTGTCGATAGAATTTAATAAATTAATTGAGAGTAGTTTTGTTTTGTTAACCGAAATAACGTTGCCATGTGCAGCTTCAACAATTCTAGGATTCTGAATTAAATTGCATGAAATAATAATCTCAGTTCAAACTTTTTTATTCAAAATTAAGATGTTTGTGTCGATAGAATTTTAAAAAATAAAAATGAGAAATGTGTTAATCGACATAATGTTGTCATGTGCAGCTTCAATAATTCTAGGATTCTGAATTAAGTTGCATGAAATGAACTTGAATGAAATGAAACTTAGGCCGTTAACAAGTATCCGAGATATTTTCTCGTATTTCGTATTAGTAACAATCGTATTTTGCAGCTAAATTAATCAAAAATGTAATAGCAATTGCAAATTAATAAGAGAGTCTAACATAAATGAAAATACAAAAAATAATTCGAATTGATTTTGGCAGAATTTGGAAGAATAGATTTTGGCATTGCTTTTTTTGACATTAAATTGCACAAAGTACAAATAGTTTCATTGATCGCTAGAATCGCAGAGTATCAAATTTTTGGAACCGAATTGTTGTAGCGAGATGTTTAGGAACAATTGGAATAATGGTCTGCGACGGAACTTACATGTTTTTTGTGGAAGTAGACGTTTCCTAGATGAAGTACCGAGGACAGAATCTTCCAGATGGTGTCCTGCTCCTCGAGGGTAAACCCCAAAACTTGCATCGCCGATAGGAGTGCTTGGAAATCTTCGCCGTCATATTTACATTGGATTTCGCAACTTCCTCCCTAAAACGAACAAAAAATAACATGTTAATCAACTGACGGCAATGCAGCAAATCAAAAAAATTTCAAATTTTTCAAATTTTTTAATTTTTTACCTGGTTCAGATAAAAGTACTTGTCGGCCGCCTGCAAGCCGAATTTCTCTTTGTTCTCCTTGCTTAGACCCGCTAACATCTCATAGTACACGTGATAGTTCCTTTCGTCTTGAGCCTGAGTCACAATCCTGGACTTCTCCAAGAGGTACTCCGTCGTCTGAGCGCCAGTAATTACACCACTACGCAAAAAAATATGTTTTAAATCGAGCACACACGCACAAACAGTACATATAAATTATAATTATTAACATATATTTAATCGAATATGACAATTGACATTCGATATGTCGAAGTGATGCGATTTACAAGATTTGCCTCAGAGTTAGATCCGAGTAGGTTCAGTACTTACTCTTTGAAGTGAACGTCCAGGTATTTTCCAAATCGACTAGAATTGTCATTCCTGACAGTTTTGGCATTTCCAAATGATTCCAACAGCGGACTCGCTTCCAGTATTTGTTCGGTAATTAAATTGCTCGGCGATTTATTTACAGCGGCCAAATATTGCATAATTAATTTCGTGCTCTCCGTTTTCCCGGCTCCACTCTCTCCACTGAAGAAAAGAAAACAATTTGGCATCGAATCAGAAAATAACTCAATCTAATCAAATCGCATTACAGGTGAAATACACATTTTTTCAACAATATCTATTTTAAATTATGAGGTAAAATTAGTTTAATTAATTACCTTATAATTACAACTTGATTTTCTCCATCCTTACTCAATCTTGCATAGGCAGAGCTTCCAATGGCAAAAAGATGGCTGCAATTTAAACATAATTTATTTTGTAACAAAAGTCTTACATTCGTTTATAAATATTATTCTGCATTAAAATATTGGCGTTGGTAATCGAATTTTTACACTTACGGTGGCAATGTACCGAGTATTTGTCCTTCATATTTCTTTACAATGTCAAGACCATAAATATCGAACATCTTGTATGGATTGACCGCAATAAGAATACTTCCAACATACGTCTGAAAATAAGTAGACATCAAGTTTAATTAATTAATGCGTTGTCGTCATATTTCACCGTATCATTTTTACTTATTTTTTAATATGAGCCAACTCTTACCAAGAGACAATATCGAAGAGTCGACCATTTCTTTTATGAAATCACGATACAGTAAAACTCTGAAGTAATCACCTAGTACAGTATTTTTTTCAACCTCTTTCTCGCAATATCGTTTAACTAAACTGTTGTGACTACGTTTATGAAGCCAAACATTAGAAATTCTACGTCTTTCGCGTATCAAATTTTCGAAACGCACCGCTCGTCAATTGGGACGCCGCATAATGTTATTAATAAGCCGTTATTGTTGGTGTTACACTCTGTTTATGTAATTCGCCAATTTCATAGTCCACGCTCGATCATTTATATGTAAACGGCGCTGGAGTGCTGAATAGAACCGCCTATTTACGTGGCAACACCATTGAACACTTGAAATCCGAATCGATCAGCACTTATACGGGAAAAGCCTCAGCACAAAAAGATTATCGAGAAATAAAAATGTGCAAACCGATTTGCGAAAATCAACAACTATCGACGTTTCACTCGAATTATGGTAAGTATACAGTTGAGGCGCAAGTGGCTCGGCATTCGTAGTGCAGGTTTTTCTTTTCTTTTCTTTCCTTTCTCACCGCCATCTTATTTTGCACTTGAATATTGCAGGCGAGTATTTTCATACTTGGTCGTTCCACTTTCCCACAAAAATTTTGTCAGTCATCTTTGTATACGCAAAACGTCAATTCCAATGTGCGATTAAGAGAACAGGAATCTCAAATGGGTAGGAAAAAATAATGTTGCCATGAGGCCATGAGGACATGGGGTTCGTTGAGTAGATATTTCGAATTACGCATATTTTTATTCATTTTAGTTTTTGTGAATGTTTTACTCTTAGAAGAAATAAATATCCCCTCGTTTTTCATAACAGTAGAAGATAATATTTTTTTTAAATTCTGTTTTACGTGTGAATTGCAAGATACGTTAGAACACTGGAGTTGTTTATTATACATGTGTTCACGAAAATGTATTTTCTTCCAATTTTGTTAAATAGTACTCAGAGGTGTATTGTATTTTCCGAAGTACATTGAATAACAATTAGCAATTCGGAATCCAGTGTGGCAAATGTCGCTGGCATCACTGGTATCACGTGATTGGCGCACATCAGAGCGACAGCGCCATCTAGTGGAGACGCCATCTTGGAATTTTCCTTTTTAATGGCTATGCTTAAAAACTTCAACGGTTCATATCTCGAGAAATACGCAAAATCGAGATCTGAAATAACTTGCACTCGACTATAAATTTTTAAAACTATCTACAGCTCAAATTTTATTTAAAAAATTTATTTTTAAATGCCGAGGCGGAGAGTTTAAAAAAAGATTATATGCTTTTTGGATTATAATACTCTGTATGAATATTTAATTCGACGAGCAATCTTAAAACCGATTATTCTGCTTTCTGCAAACTGTATACTGCTCCTAAATATTTTAGCCATAAAAAATACGTGACATTACGCACCGAACATGACTTGGGGAAAATGTTCATTTTTGAGCTAGAAATTCGCTGTTCTTTTCACTTACGTATATCAGTTCCTTGTCGTAGCGAACTTTTAGGTTCCATAGCAGAGATGCTTCATTCAGGTCACTAAAGAAAAAAAGGAGAAAGAAACATTTCCATGAATTTTAATGCGCTTCTCACTTGATAACTGGTTCTAAAGAAATTACAGGTATTTGCGCGGGAGGCAAAAAAAATTAAACAAGGTAAGATTATACATATACCCCAGGACCCCTTTAATTTTAACGCAAGAGTCGTGATCGTGGTGCGTTGGCAAAAGAATATTTACTCAGAGTTGCGAGTGGTACTAACTGTTTGATGAATAAACACAAAATCAGACTGTCACTTGGTACTTTACGATTATGTGACGTCACGCTTACGTAAAATGAGTTATACTATTTATGGGGGAACTAAATTAACGTCACTGGTTCAAATGAGTTAATTTTATTTAGTTTAAAGCATGACTTAGTCGATTTCACGAGACAACCAAGTATACCAGATAACAGTTCCAGCCAAGCAAACCAGATAACAGTTCCAACCAAGCAAACCAGATAACAGTTTCAACCAAGCAAACCAGATAACAGTTCCAACCAAGCAAACCAGATAACAGTTCCAACCAAGCAAACCAGATAACAGTTCCAACCAAGCACACCACACCACATACCAGAATAATATTTTCAATATAAAAACAAAATAAAATAACAATATTAAAAACCATAAAATAATCAAATAGGTATTTTAAAAACGATTCTTTTTCAATTTAACATAACAATTTTTAAACGATTGAAAATCAAAATTTTTAAATTATCGTGTACGTTTATCGTGTGCTATCGTGCAAACTTAAATTAGCCGGTAAATTTAAACAATTAATTTTAATTGGTGGTTACCGTAAACCCAGGCAAAGCCGGGTACCCTTCTTGTATCGGAATAAAACTTACACCAAAATCACAGTATCGAATCCATATGATCGAATGAACTTCAAACTTATCTGTCGATGGATACGCTAATTGAACTAACGCCATGACATACAGCAGAGTAATTTGGTGTTTTTCAATGTTAATGGGATTGCTACGGTTAGCAAACGCTCCCCGCACGTCTCGATTGTTGTAGTCCGCAAGGTTCAGGGTTAAGGCAATTAGCCTAGATTCGAATTAATGGCGAGACATCCTGTGTGCGCAGCCGCCTATTGGCCTCCTACAGTAATTATCGCGAAGCAAAGACTCTTAAATTATTCCAGTTCGCCTTAATGACGACGAGTACGGTGAGGGCTCAGGGGGGCTGGAAGGACAGCTTTTTTAAAGTGCGTGCAGGTGCTCTCAAGTCAAAACAATCGCTTTTGAATCGAAGCTGTTTCTTTATGATTGTGGTTTATTCTTGAACGTTAGGAATTTATTTTTTTCCTAAAGTTGTCCATGAAAGTTAGGTTGATGCGGACTGGTGCTGTTATACAGTAAACCGAATCTTGCATTCAGGCCATTCTCAAAATAAGCGTAGTGTGTTAGACAGATTCCATTCTTACTAATTAGGTTACCGGCTTGGCCCAATTAGGTGAAATATGAATTAAATTGTATTTTGTCTAAAGCAGCGTTTAGTTTAGGTGTAAACCGAAGAAGGGGAGCTTCGAGAAGGGGAGCGGCTCCACGGAGCCTGTGTCGCTCCAATCACAAATAGATTTTAAATGCTCCATTATGAAGGGAGCCTCGCATGGGATCCGTTTACAGAGCGCCTTCTGTGCGCTCACTCACTGCTACGCTCTGCTCTCGATATAGCAAGAGCGGCAATGGCACAACAAGAGCGCTCAGTTTTCATGCATCAGCGCCTCTATTGAGAAATCTTTTTATTAAATTTAAGTGCAGCCCGCCATCTATTGGTGAAATATTACAACGGCGTGTAACTGAAGCACAACATTTCTTCATAAAAGATCGTAGGAGCGCAACCGTAGAAGATCGGTTCTTTAGGAGCCGATCTCCAGTGTAAACGCCACTTGAAAGAAAGGATCGGTGATTATTAGTTTGCAGTTACAGAAAATTTAAGTGGTCAAGTTTTTGACATTGGTATTTTTTACATGTATTAAAATCTGCATTGTATTATCAACGAGCATTATATTTGAAACGTACACGTTTATTTCAATACCACAGGAGTAAGACTCAAGGTAATAAGTTATTAACCACTATACAAAAAAACGCAATTAAAAACATGATAATGAAATTATTTTCAAGTTACACCTAATTCGTTTTGTAGCACATGTTCTTTCTTAAGCACTTAATCACACACTTCTTGTTGCAGTTATAAAAAAATTTCCTCACGGAATTGAATTGCCAAAAATAAGGCAATTTTTTTAAGACGATGTCCGGGAATAGTTAAGATTCCATTGAATAAAATTAGGACTACCAAAATTGCACATGACAACCACCGAGATAAGGATAAATAAGCTGGACGCTACGTTCAATCTATTATTATAATAAGAGTAGATGAATGTGTGCGTCTGCGCGCTATTGCATGCAAATTTGAAAATTGCCCTCATTCTTGATTTGCATCAGACGCACCCCTTCATTTTTTCCTGCTGGGTTTAAGGCCGCAAAAAGGTTGTCTTCCTCCGGCTCACGAAACCAAAAAATACGAAATAGGTAGAATCCATAAAACATTTTGGTAATCACACTTTATTTTCAGTTGCTTTTGTAACGGTCTGAACGAATTGTCCAAGGTGGCAATTTTAAGACTTGTGACGATTCGTGACGATTTCAAATTTCAATTGGAAACGACTTGTGCCGATTATTTTGTTTAATGATTTATGAGAATTAAAATTAAAAACCAATGCTATATCACAAAATAGAAAATGTCAAAAATGTTCAGATCCTCCGCCCTACATTTAGTTACTAACGCCATCTAGTGAAAAGGCGAAGTGTCAAAATTATGGCCAGTTCAAAGGCACAAATAGTCTCTAAAAAAACGTCATAATTAATCTGGAAAGCCAATTCTAAATATTGAAAGGGGAACAAAACAGCTGTGTAGGAGAACAGTTGATGCATTCAGCTTCTACGTCTGAGGTATCGACAACACGCATCTCCTTGTTTCCTGACGTAATCAAAAACAATTTATGTACTAGTCTGAGTGATGCGTACGGCTACGTCACCATCGTCATTAACATGAAAGACGCAACAGACTTTTGAAAAGTCGCAGGAACGAATTAATGAAAAATTACCCGGGAATGTGGGTCAAGCAGCCCATGCGTCCATCGTCTTATTTTACTCGCCACCATCTTTCTTCTTTTTTTAAGTCACAGGGGTCGCACACTCGAAAATATTTTTGCTGCCGCTCCCGCACCTAGTGCATGTATGTGCACAGACTTTTGCATACCACCACATGCCATTCTAAATTAGTGTGTATTAAGGGAAGGGTTATGTGTTAGTGTTTCACGATGATGGCTGAGGCGGCAGGTGCAAATGTTTTTGCTACGATCGACCGGCGGCGAGTGGTCGGTCCGCCATCTTATGTCGCGTTATGCATCCTCCTTAGATCCCGTATTCTCGTACGTGTCTGTTGAGATCTCCTAAGTGATCGGAATTCCCATGAATTGACAGAATTGTCAACTTTGGGGATCTTCTAGATAAAGATCTAGATTCTAGACTCAGGTTTTTCTCGGATTGATAAAGGAGGTTTTACTAGAAGTGTTAAAATACTTGTGCTGCCCTCTGTTCTTAATCCAAAACCTGACGTCACTTTTTTACCCGTTACAATGGCATACCAAGATTACATTTTGAATTGAGAAAGAAGAGGTTTTACTAGAATTGTTTGTTGTTGGGACCCGTTTGAGTTTCATGTTGGATCACATCAAGATGGTGACCGAGTGAGATTACTTCACGTCGATTTTCTCAATTGCTCACTAGATGGCGCGAAGTGGTCACGCTCTTATTTTCATATAGTAATGATAATCCTCTGATTTTTATATTGCAATGGATCGGATGATACTTACTTCAACGAAATCATGTCCTCTAATCCATCATGGCCCAAGTCTTGCCTCCGCTTAACGCCAGACAGGTTGCTGAGGGTGAAGGTCTGGGGCTGCAAAAAGAAAAACCACTTTTTTAGAAAATATTCAATACATTGTACGCTAAAAATAATCCATTACAAACTACAGTATTAATTTTATTTACGTTCATTGAGTTATCGAAACCATCGACATTTAATTTTTTTTAGTTCATTGAGTTATCGAAACCATTGACATTTAATTTTTTTTTAGTTAATGGAGTAAAGAAAAATACCATTAGCAAATAACCAATTGTCGATTGTGGCATTTAAAAGCCATTACCAAACAGTTTAATAGTTGACGTTGACAGTGGCTCATTCCATCTAATCAATAAAGGAAAAAGTCACGACGCAACCCACTGTCAATTGCAATCGACTCTTGTCGAGACACGTTATTTGCCTAATGCGCAACCAGCGGGTAATCTAGTGATAATTGAAGTGATGAGGATGAATGGGGCAAACTGTTTGCGACGCGTTTTGCATAAACATAGAATGGAAATGGCGTGAAGCAAACCCGCTAATTTCGAGTGAAGAATTAAACTGTTCTAATGTTTCCGCGACCGCCCCAACCTCTTTCTGGCGACCGCTAAGCAATATTGGGGTCAAGCAGCATCACTGGGTGGCGTCGTCCTTAATCTCTATACAGTCTTACGACGACTGCCAATAGTACTGCATATTTTTAGATTGCTGCTGATTCTGTTGCTGATGACTCTCTCATCAGCAACAGAAAATCATTTTTTAAATAAATATCTGCATTAAAAATTAAAATTTGAATGATTTGTATAAGAAAAGCTTACTTTAGCGCGCGAAATTAGGTGGTAACTTCCGGTAAAAATAACCATCGGTTATAATTTCAGCTTCGTTAAGTTAAATCATCTCAATTCAAGTCTCATGAAATTTATTTAGGTATCGATCGTTTCGGCAATCGCCTGCTACTATTAACTGTTAACTACTAAAGACTCATTGACAAAATTCGGATCGTGGTCGATCGAAATCTTGAGAGCTAATTGTGTCTGATGTTGACAGACAGATGGCGCCACAAGCAACGGCGCGACAGACTCATGCGGAAGAAGATGAGGCAGAGCGGGGAGGGGGAGGGATCAACGAACTTGCTCACATGTGGCGCTCGAGAGGCACGTACGAATTCACAGGAAATAAATTTTGCCCGCTAATAGTCGAGGCAGGGCCATTGATTTGTATATATAAAATTCTTGGCGCTTGCAATGCATGCGAGACTCGACCTTTGAGCGAGGGTAGGGGAAGCGCGGACAATAGGCCAGGGCGCAGAATAAGAGACGAAACATTTACGTGTCTCAATATGTCTGCAGTCCAATAAATAAAATTGAAAACCATTTTCCCCCTATATGAACTCAGAGGTATACAATGAATAATAATTAGCAATTCGGGATCTGACATCACTGGTATCACGTGATTGGCGCACGTGAGAGCGACAGCGCCATCTAGTGGAGACGCCATCTTGGAATTTTCCTTTTTAATGGCAATGCTTAAAACTTCAACGGCTCATATCTCGAGAAATACGCAAAATGGAGATCTGAAATAAGTTGCACTCGACTACAAATTTGCGGATTCTAAGTTACAGCTCAAATTTTTATTCAATTTCGTTAAGGCGTTCGTAAGTAAACGCCCAAGGATACAGGTAATAGGAAAAAAATTAAAAATATATTGCAAACTTTCAGGATTATCAACAATTAATAATTTAAATTGTAATATATACTAATATATATGTAAGCAACGCTAATACCAATTTTGGGGCAAATTTAAATTTATCTTCATTGAACTGAAGATTCACAGGAAGTTCACAATTATTCAATTAACCGAGAACATGAATTTCGGGACAGACCGAACGAAAGAGACGAACACGAGTGGCGGACTCGTCTGTTAAATAATATTTTATTATTATTATTTAATTGAACTGGTACTTGAGAAAAATACAGAGTTTCGAACAGACCGCGACTTGAACACCGGATCACTGGATTGTCGGTCCAGTGCTCTATTGAATTAACATTGAAAGACTTGTTATTTATTGTCAACGATTATCTTGTTGTATAATATTGTTAGCGATTATCTTGAAAACGATTTTCAAATTTTTCCAGTTTTAATTATTGATTTCGTAATTTGTAATATATATAGTGGCATATTCGTAACAATACAGTTTTATGGAATATATTTTTCGATTTCAAAATTAAAAAACAAATTAAACTGAAATTTCCTTAATTTGTGTCATAATTCCACATGTTCGAAATGAATTGCGGATCTCACTATTTTTGACACCATTCTTAAATTTGAGCAACCCGTACATTTAATGGATACGGTTGGGGGGGTGCCATCTTTGCCAACTTGTCCAGGGCGGCCCCCGTGTCGCAAAATATTCGGTAAAAAAAATCGACCCTGACGGTCGCTCGCAGCGCCGCCACGCTATGTACACGTGCGTGTTGTGGTGGCGTGAGAAAAAAAAATAAAGTTCTTTTTGCCAAAGTTGTCGGCAACGTTGTGACAGCGAAAAAACAAAAGGCTTCGCCATCGCCCCAAGTAAACGTGCCCCCACAGAAGAAAGCGTATAATTTTCATCGAACGCGAAGAGCGACGACGAATAAAAACAACACACCGGCGCGTCGTCCATTGTGTGGACCGCGTCAAGAGACTCACTCTAGTCCTCCTCCTCCTCCTCCTCCTGCTCCTCATCCACCTCTTCAATCTACACCTACACCTTCCCATTAGATCGTAATCAGTTGTGGGACCGCATGTTTAGGTCATTAGCCAAATCTCACGGTGACAATCCTATCTTCGGTGAACCGAGATCACATTCATCTCGCCTTAACATCCGGCACCCCGATAATAGCGTACTACCTGTGTGACGTCACGCGGCTGAAGGAAATGGCACCTTCCGAATGCGTGTGTGTCGCATAATGAAATATGACGCCCCATCTATATATAATTACCGAGGCATGATATTTGATCTTATCGAGAGACAACGGCAGACACCTTGTCAACGCACTGATCATATTATACACTCTATCTGTATTTATATTCGAGGTAAGCAGTCGGCGGCCATTTTGGATTTTTTGAGGGGGGGATGCGGTCCGGCTCGTGACAAACACAATGGTCATATGAGGTCACCGATTTGATTTATTGTTATTATTGTTTGTAGCGGACAGGTTAGGATTAGCCTAAAGGCAGGTGAGGCAGCTGTTAGGGGTCCCGATGCACGTATCGAAATAATATTGAAAGAAAATTGCTATCAAACTTTTTGTTAAATTGTCCTCAGGAGCGTTTGGCTTAACGTCCCTGCTTCTAGCCTTTCTATGATTTACTGTATTATAACAATTTTTTATAAATTTCTCATGCTTGAAGCGCATCAAATTAACACTTTTTTAAATACATCATCCATCTCAAACTTGGTGATTAGATTTTTTTAAAGAATTGCGCTTCGCGCTGATTTGTTATCACTTCTCAGTAGTTTTGGCGCATAAACTAATCAGTTGCAGTTTGCCTAACACAAAAACGTGTACAGTAATTTCATTTTCACGGTTTCCAGTAATTTTTCAAAAATCCTACACCAACTGCATCGTTGCACCAAAATAATTAGATTCAAGGGCAAGTGTTTTAAAAAAAATTGCGCTTCGCGCGGCTTAACCGGATTCTAACGCTTTAAGAATTTAGGAACTTTTGGCGCATAAAATTATTTCTCAGAATGCGATCTTTAAAAAAAATGTCGCTTCGCGCAATTTCATTTTTCTAAAATTCTTCTAAAAATGATATCTCCATTAAATAAACACTTTCTATGTTATAATTCATTAGAGGTACTTTTAATTAATGTAGAAAAATTGCAGGACGACAATTGTGTTTTTAATGTTGGTAAAATCAAAAATGTGTTAGGAGATAATTTAAAATGGGACCCCCAAGATTCGGTTGTGGTTGTGGCGCTCAAAATCTTATTGCTAGAGGCATGGAAAGTATTTTATAAATACTTTAGAATATATTCCTGAAAATATATAACTGCCTGGTTGGATAAACAAATCATTTCCACAAGGATTCCCTTAATTCCAAGTTCCATTCCGAAATTCGAGTCCTCCGATCGTCGATTTTAGATTAACGAACCATCTGCTTCTCTGTAACGCCACTAGAGGGTTGAAGACTGGTGAATAGCTCGAGGTCTTTCGAGAGCAGGTATTTTCAATATTTAAGATGGACATCCGAAGCGCGCACTCAAAAAGTTCAACGAGACTGTCGTTGAAATATTCTATTCGCCGGGTGTCACAACCACAAACGCCGTCGACAGCTCGCAAAGACAAAAAAAAATAAACGTCCCATTACCAGGTCAACGACAGCACCTGTTATTATTTGACGCCAATAGCTGATCGCACTCGCTTTACATTAGATATATATGAATCCTCTTTAGACCTTGGTCGTCATGGCAACAGTTTCCCTATCAGCTTGTACTCTGTATAACCCTGTCAACCATAAATGCTTAACAGAAAAATAACCCCAACAGAAATTAGTTAAATGAAATTAGTTATATGAAATTTTTGACCCTTTGACGACTTTCTCGAAGTTAATTTAAAAATAATAATTTTTTTTTAATTCACTGAAGTGTATATCACAACAAGAAGATTCTGTACCCCTCTCAGTGCTTAGGCAATTTCGTTTTTATTTCCAATCAATATGGTGCATTAATATAACATAGTAATATTTATATATATATTAGTACATTAAATATAATACACTAGGGGTGTATTTTTCAAAATATTAGTAGCGGATATGCAGCGCAGCGGAACTCGACGTCACTCAATGATTACAAGTGGCGCTTAACAAAGTCGTATTTGCGCTCTCCAGCGCCAAAGCAGCGAGTTGAAGAGATACAATGCCAATCGTGATCTACGCTCATATGCGAACATATAATCCATTGCCAACGCCATCTGCCGAACATACGCTTAAACTTAAACTGGATCATGGACATAAATAGACTGAGTGGAGCAGATTTCGATCGATGTCCCACCAATTCCCATAAAACCACTAAGAAATCTAAAAATCGCTGACTTTCAACTACTTACTACACTCAAACGTTGACACGTCGAAAACTCAGCCTACCCAGTTTTATTTATTAGTTGTCAGAGCCAAACACTTAATTGAGATCCTATGCAGTTCCATTGGAGAGGGTTAGACATTCTATAAATTTATAGTTCACATTACGATAACTGTATGGCGCCACAAGTTTCACTTGGCAAGGTAAATAATCAAGGTGATGGCGTACGGTTCAATAATTGAGGAAATACTAGATTGGTGAACTCACGTCAATCAGTTTTCGGAAATATCCACTAGGTTCGATATTGTGCGACCTAATTATAGAGCAACTATCTTGATAGAAACCCAAGGTCGATTAGATGTTATTTGTCAAGCGCAGATTGCCAGTTCACAGGCTCCAACCGGCTTCACAATTCCCATTGATACAAATGGACGAAGAGGTACTAATTTGCGCTTGGCTCGATACATGTATTTTTAGTAATAAGGTCTCAGGACGAGGATTTAATGTATCTAGGAATTACGAAAGACGGCTCAAAGTATTTGGCAGCCAAATTATTATAATCTCCGGGCTTCGGGCAGAAATGCGACCTCACCGTGGCGAAATTAGACGCAGGTGACAAAACGTGTCCGGCAGCTATAAATTTTGACGTCAACGATGCCAGACTGCGAGTCACCGACCAGATCTAGCGCGTACGTGTTTTTCTGTTCTAAACTCTATCGGTAATTTCGCATTCAATCGGTCGCATATTTTTTTTAAATTCATTCAAAGAGATAGAAGCTACATAAACTTCGCCACAACTTTTTAAGTCATTATTAGACATATTTCATGATCTCAAAATTGAAATAATTAAAATATGGCTACTGTGATTCAGCAATTTAAAGTCTAATATCTCGTTAGAGAATCATTGCAACGTGCAGGTTGTAAAATCAGAATGTTAAGGGCAATCAATAGAATTTTAATTTTTCTCTTACCTTGCCACCGATGACTGCCTGGACCGTGATGACCTGGCCTGCCCTGTGGAATTCGACCACCTCGCCCGGCAGCACATAGCCGATGTTGGCCACTCCTGGGTCGAACCACACAAGGTCCCCCTGAAACAAAACAAGAAGCCTATGATTAGAATACAGATATTGCATTTTTCAAGTCAAGACTGCTGCTGCTGCCCCCGAATGTATGTACAGGGAGATAAAGCGCTTTCCAGCAAAGCACTGCAATTAGTGATTGCCTGCTTACGGGGCAGCATTCGGTGGCTAACCGATTTACAGATATTAACAGACTTTGGAGGACAATCTCGACATAATTCGATTGGCTGCTCCAGTAATCGAATTATTGTACGTTCAATTTTCAATGTATTTGCTGGATTGTTGAACTTGAGGATGCTTTTTTAGAACGAGGACATTTTTTACCCGTTCTTAAGAGCCTATTGTTGCTATTCTTCTGCATTGTGTGACTGGGGATAGAGAATTTGTCGAATATTCGTGCATAAATTATAGGGCAAAAAGTCGATTAAGCACTAGAAAAAAATTGTTGACCACAGAGTTGTTCCTCAGTTTTTATAAAAACACCAATTTGACTCAGAATGAAAAAAATAATTACATAGTCGGTGCAAAGAATTGCCAGAAATCGTACACGCATCTATGGGAGCTTCTACGTAAACAAACATCAAACACGCGCGACCTCCATCTTAAGATTTACCATTGTATGAGAACGTTAGTTCACCGTGCCGCACGTGTCGCTACAGGTAGTGACAATTGTTACGTGCGACAGGTGGCGACACTTACCACTGATGTAAACTAATGCGTTCGTCGACTGTAACGTTTTACGTCTTCTGAATTTTTTTCAGACATTGTTTCAAAAGAAAACATTTTATTTATCCTTTTAAAATTTCAACATTTATGTTATTTGGTTTTGACACACATATTTGTAATACAGAGTACGTTTTTAAATATTCAATGCAAACTGATGCGCATGTAAATACGAGTATTTCTCTCAAATTATATAAAGTATTTGATTACGTTGAATTTGCTGTCCAAAATTAATTGATTTGAAGTGTTGCATGTATAAAGACTCTGGACGCGATTAACAGGTGATTGAGCTAAAGTAACTATCGATATCTGGCCAGAGCCGAATTAAGCCATGTAGGGGGCTCGAGGCAGTCTAAATATTGGAAAACTTTCAAATTATCCCCAAACATATTTGATTTTACAAACATTTTTTAACCCCTGTAAATGATTTATGTATAATTTTACATAAGAAGTGTTTCTGTGTTAATTTTCGAAGAATTTTAGAAAAATTGTAATGAATTTGTACGAAATTGATTTTAGATTTGTTTTTAAGACTTAACAATTTTTGTGGTAGGTGTCTCTGGAACATCACCACAGCTGATTCCAATAACTGTTGCACAGGGAAGTTATGTCTTCGTCAACAGCTGCCGTCAGAGTCGCTTTTTACGTTGACGACGATGACGACATTTGGGAGTGCACTTGACTAGCGAACCGTTCATCATTGACTAAGTATTTTGCCTTGACCTCGACTACAACGCATGGTTACGTGGTGAAAATAGCGGCGCTTACGTTTGCCTAGACGAGTGCGAGTGAATCGCACGAACAAACTGATTTTTCCACAATCTTACTGATCACCATTCTGTCAAAAGGCATTGTGTGTCTTATTTCTTTTCGTTTTAATTGTTTCGCTTATCGGAGTACTGACAACTTTGCTGTGCCAGTGTCACAAGGAAGAGATTTTCTCCGGACAGTTTGGAAAAGATTTGATCAGTGGAAAACGCATTCCATTTGCGAAGAAAAGAAATAGTACTGCATCAATGCACATAAAGTCGAAAACGTTGCAAGCAAATATACAATATATATATATATATACGGTATCTATTTGTCATTGAATGGGCTCTGACGATGGCCATTGTCTCTACTGAAAGCGTACGATATGACTGTACATGGTCACGTTTAGACATGAAGTCGTAATCTGATTGCGCACTGTGGCATGCACTGAATGGACAGAACAAAACCACACGAATGGGGTGTGGTCAAATATAATAGTCCCGATGTGAAGCACGGTCAAGCGAGCCCACTTAAAACCAATATCTAAGAATAGTTCAGCCTACAAGTTGACATTGAAAAGGGGTCGTCGTAGAGGAATTGTTCATTGTTCGAACAAACATTTTGTATAGTAATTGCATGTGCAGCATTTATTCAACAATTGTCCCCAGAGGTGAATCATTTTGGTTTGAAGCGTCGACGATACTGTGTACATGAAGAAACTTGTGATTTTGCTTTCGTCCGATGTTCAGTTTGTGATTGATTTTTAGAATGCAAATTTTATTAATTGATAAAGCATGTGCAAAACAAATGATTCAGAATTGCAATGGTTCATTTGAAACAGTTATGTAAGTCGTAACTACATACAAATGTATATAAATTGAATATTAAAAAAAAGTGCTGTTATCATTATTATAATCCTGAAAGCTGTTCATTCTTTTTCCATTTTTTTTTAACTGTTGCACTTAACGAAATTGAAACAAATTTGAGCAGTAGATAGCTCCGCAAATTTGTAGTCGAGTGCAAGTTATTTCAGATCTTAATTTTGCGTATTTCTCGAGATATGAGCCGTTAAAGTTTTAAGTATTGTCATTAAAAAAGAAAATTCCAAAATGGCGCTGTTGTCGCTCTCACGTGCGCCAATCACGTGCCACCAATGCTGCCAGCGACATTTTCCACACCAGATCACGAAATGGCAATGTCGCTTTCACGTGCCAACTCGATTTCTACTTACAACAATTTTTGTAAGTAGATTAGATTTTTAAATTGTCAAGTGTTTGGAAAACCGATAATTTATTTTTTAAATACGTGTTTTAAGTCATGACGTCACAGCACCTGAAGAACGAAGTTTTCAAATATTAGAAAAATATTGAATTGATCACATCAAATTCGATATTTTAATACGGAAACATCGAATCGACATGCACAAATTAGTAACTAGATTTTCCAAAGGAAGCAGCCAAGCGATCAAACCTGAAACTAGAACGCCCCACTGCTTGTAGGACATTGAGGATCGTAATAAAACAGGGAATTGTCGTGGCGAGTCGACTGCCAAGCGACTTAGTAACAGGGAAATTCGTGTTATTGCAAGCTTGCCTGATCTTCAGATTTTCCTGGTGGCGAGACGAGAATTGTAATGACATTGAAAAATGTCGCTTATCGACTCTCTTTTATTGTTTTAGGCTTTCGGTCGCCTTGTTAGAGATTTAGTAACTGAACTGAAGGCCAGATGCACATTCTTAAGCACTTTTCTTAAGAACGTGCCAATAGGACCTCCAAAGTTAGGTTTACACCGGAGAAGATCGGCTTCTAAGGAGCCGATCTTCGTCACATAGTGTGAAAAATCGCAGTGTCCTGTTGTTTTTAGGTGTGAAACGAAAAATTGCATCTTCGAGGAGCGGCTCCATGGAGCTTTTGTCTCACCCATCACAAATAGCTCTTATTGTTAGGAGAACCTCGCATGGGATCCGCTTACTGAGCGCCTTCTGTGCGCTCACTCACGGCTCCACTCCGCTCTCCATCAGCGCCGATGGCACTAACAAGAGCGCTCAGAGCGCTTCCGCTGAGAAACATTTTTTTTAAATTTACGTGCAGCCGCGCCATCTAGTGGGCAAATAGTGCACCATCAAACCACTTCCTCTACCTACCCACACACAAACTACAGCAAACCTAACGGGTCAAGCGATCCCAGAAATCACTTCTGTCGCCATTTATTTTGAATTTTGATGACATTGTCCAACCGGAATTGCCAATGCAGTTTTTCCTTCGGAAGCAGCAGTTTAAGAGGGCCGAGTGGGTGTTGCGAGAACCCTCACCTCTATCCTCCTGAGACAACAGTTTAAAAAAATTACACTTTTGTCTATTCAAGAGTTTCACGAAATTTTACATTTTTTCCTGATCAGCGTGATTTGGGTGAAACAACTCGGGTTCGTACCAACAGCGCTCTGATCAGTAAACTGACATTGTATCCACTAGAAATTGACAAAATTTAATAACCCAAAATCTACAGGTAAATGTAAACAAACGTCCATCCGGGGGGAAGTGCATTTGGTACTTGACGACCGACGTTGTGCCGCAGTTGTAAAAAAAGGCCGCCACGGACATCAAAAAGGAGAAGATTGCATACATTCAGCTTCAAAGGTATGAGCCTCTATATCTTCAGTTGTCAAGATGATAAAAATCTGTACACGTTGTTCTGTAGGCCTAGTTACCTTGTCGGGTGTAGAGGAGCAACGCAACCCCGCAAATCGCTGACTCGTCATTCATGGCCTGGCACAGACTCAACGCGACAGTGAGCATTCGACTGAATTAAGGAATCGACAAATCCCGTCTAGAGACAGAGGACGCCTCACATTGTCTAGCGTCGTCTACGAGTTGTAAAGGACTTACGGATACATCGTGCTTGGATTCGAAATATATCCGCACCATGTCCCAAGTTCCGTGACACAATAACCTCGAGACAATCTAGAGTCGTAAATATCAGGGATGCGAAGAGGTGCCTTCTTTATTGCATATATGATGTGTGTTCATTGCAGAAACAAAACTTTCGTCTTTTTATGTGTTCTTTTGTTGATGTTGTGGCAAAAGGTTTTGTTTTAGTAATTTTGTTATTTGTGATGGTCGCAGTTATATAACCTAATCGTAATGCAACGCGAATTTCCTACAGCTCTTTGACAATAAAGTACGGTGAATGAGTTAGTATTTCCTGTATTTAAGAAAACTAAGGGGTTGTGGCATTATTTCTCTAGTTGATTGAGATGTCTACCAATTTGTCTCAACAGTTCAATCTATTTCTAGCCACCATATGCCACATGCCACATTCGAGCAAAGACAGGTAATTGAGAAGCACGTACACGTCATTGATCAAAGAGGAACCAATTACAACGATTGAACAACAAAATATTTTACAAATTATTTAAACCGTCATCAGTGACAATGTAATGTTGTAAACAGTTAAGAGATATGACGCAATAACTTTCATAGTAATGTTAAAATGTGCGTACGATTGGTTTGAATGCATTTATGATCGAAAGAGTTCGTTAACTTGCTTTACTAGAAATAATGACGCGTTCTCCTTAGATACCTGTTTTTGCTCAATCGTTGATTAGGAATTGATTGACTTAGAGAAAATTAGTAGACATCTCAATCAACAAGAGAAATGTTACCACAACCTGAGGTTTTCATTTATACTGGAAATACAGAATTATTCACCGTACTTTATTGTCAAAGGGTTTTGAAAAGGTACAGCTGAGTTTATACGATCGAGCCAACTCTATACAACAATTTACTTGAAATTAAATGAAGCACAATATGTGAAATTGTTTATTTCACTAGTCACATTGGCATTGGTAAATTTTGTAAAAATGCATTTGTTAAGATATTTCTATGACCGAACAGGTAAACCAATTTTTAATTTATTGGGCTAACCTGCATTTTCATTTGGCAATAGAAGAAAATTCTGAAATTGACCTTTAATTAAAGCTTCAATCTAAATTACGAACGTCCACATATCTGTAAAACGGGTAAGATACCACTTTATCTCAGTTATTCGACCGGTCCTTTCCCCACTCCTTTCTTTAGCATATAATACTAGTTTTGTGTGTGTGGTGCTCCTGTCAACTTCCGACTGACCTTGTCATTGAAATACGCGCGGTCGACCGTAACAAAGTAACGGCATATTAATTTATAATTTAAATAAATTACTCAGAAATCGCTCTGCTCTGCGTCGCAACATGAACCGGCTTTATAGGTTGCGTTCCGATTCACCAAGCAGGTTACCCGAGGATGACGATCAACCGTGTTTTTTTTTTCTTTTCTTATTATTTTTATTGTTTGGTGGTCAGCGCATCAGTTCCGTAAATGTCTTTAAAATACGGAAATACCTTTTGTTGTTTTGTCGGTCTATTTTGGTGGCCACTACTACTCAGCGTGGTATGTTTATGTACAGGTAGAGAAGGGGGAGAGCAACAGTGCGGCAAGACGTCGTCATTGTGGACAGTGGTTTAGGGTGCGCATTTTGGTCTTTCTCAAAATCAAAATCAACTTCGGAGCAACTTCTGTGAAAATCAAGTTCTCAACTGAGGAGTTCTGAAAACCTTATTTTCGTCATTACCAAGTTGATAATCAAATTCTGAATTTGACCGTAAATTCGTAAAATGATTATCGTCTGCATCGATAATATCGAGCC
>JAQGBY010002591.1:0-22332 GCA_034698785.1 Mycogona germanica | reverse complement strand
CCAGTGGTGAAAATCGGAACAAAATGTCTCGAACAGTGTAGCACCACTAGGTTTAATGACATCTGCCGGTTTCGGTTTATATGCAAATCAGTGGTTCGAGCTAACATTTGTTGCAGGGAAATTGCATTTAAGAAACTGAGCTAATCGCTAAAAACAGCAAAAACGGGGGGTTACATCCGGGAAAGCATTTAGAAGATCAGAGAAGAGATTCCCAGAATGTGTGAATTACGTAAACAGATTGGCGCGATCTTTGTTTGCGTGCACTTTATAAATTTCCACAGGGTGTGCGTCTAAAGAATGGGGGTAATGCATGAAAATAGGGGGTTGTGGGAGGGTGCTGGGGGATATTCGTGGAACGAGGAGGATGGGCGTAACTCAGATATGGAACTCTGCTCCAAGTACACTCGCCATGCATTATTGATTGCTACGCGAGACTATACTGTGTATATATGTATGGGAAAAGCTGTTTCTCCGAAAACGGAATTCAATTAAATACCAGTTGTGTATTGATTGTTGTTTCGTATTAAACGAGACGGTCGCTTACATCTTGTAAGATATGCTAGAAACAAAAAAAACTTAGCCGTTATCGCAGTATGGGAGAGCTGGCCGCCTGCAGGTTCATGCGTACAGGGTGGTAAAAAAATAATTCCACATATCCGCGTGTGTCTTACCCATTTCTTTTTTTTAAAAAAAATTACATTAGAACGTTTAGAATTACATACTTCGTTGCTGAGGCGCAGCAATTCAACGGTATGTGATATCCATTAATACCAAACCCCCAAGATCGATTGAACCGTGCCGGGAATTGAACCTGGGACGGTCTGCAGGTCTGCGTCTCAACCAGTCATACAAAAACCCAATTTTGGCTGAAAATTTACCTGCGTATTCTATTCGCAATAAATAATAAAACTTGTCGTGTTTGAATAAACCCTAAAAAGAAAAACAACATATCATTAAATCGTGACATTAATTTACGTCACGGTACATGACAGATTCATTCTGATCGTGTTTAAAATTATGAAGCCCATCCAGAGATTAATTCTACTGTGTTTATTTGGCATGTCTAAAGCGTATGGTTGCTTTGGAAAACACGCACCAGGTTCCATTTGTATTTATTCATATCTCAAAAATGAATTATGAATGGAACGAAAAAATAGCTCATGACGAAGTATGTTTTGAAATTCAATAGTAGATCGATCAATTAAACTTTCTGAAATGGAATAGAAAAAAAGACGCAATTGCTCAGAGCGAAATGTGCAGAAATTATGAGCGCACTGGCAATTTCTAAACAGATCGACCCGCCTACAAATATACATGTACGAGTATTTTGATAGGTTTAAAAAAATCAGCCGTCATGCATTGGGCCTACGGGTGGGACATGGAAACATATCCTCATGAGATCAGACGTGTTCTATTATTACATGGATGAAAATCATTCTTAAAAGGAAAATAGGTCGATTTGTTTGGACCCACCGAGAACATGAGAGCAAAAGTTTGACCACGATGGTGATTTTAAACTCACGCATGTGTTTGGTCAAAACAAAATTACATTTCCAATTTTTGAGGGAGAAAAATGTGAACTGACCTCAAGCGTAAATAAGGCTTTACAAAACAAGTAGTAATCCTCTAATGAGACATACCAAATTGTACAGGGTGTTCCAAACAGCATCATAACATTACACATTTAATCAGATCTTCTGAAATAAGCATAGACAGCATAGAAATAATATTCGAATATTTTAGCTGTTTAATTTTTTGTTTGAAAATATTTTTTTACCCTTACACAGGCTCGAACTCGCGCGCGCCACTCTTAGTTTGGTTCAGTATCAGATTCGCAATTTTGTTGCCAATCTTGTTTCAATGTGAGTTGATCGTTTCAGACACTTTCTCGAAGCATTTCAGATGACGATCTTGCTTGATTTAAAGTGGCGCACGCGAGTTCGAACCCGTGTAAAGTGACAGGAAATTTTTTCGAACAACAAATGAAATTGCCAAAATATTTGATAATTATTGCTCTGTCGTAGAAAAATAATTCATGCGATTTGCTAAATTATTTCAGAAGATCTGATTAAATGTGTATGTCCATGGTTTATCTTGTAACACCCTGGTATATTGAAAATGTATAAAAATAAAAATGCTTGCACAAGTGAATCAGTCGCTCTCTCATACATCAACAGAAACATTTTGTGTGAAATTGTAGTAATGCATAGTAGTTTGTTGCTACATGACGACGAGACCCTTACAGTGGCCATTATAGAAACGACTAAAGCTAAAAATCGAGCGGCGCTGCATGTCCTGTAAAGGCAACAGCCATTGGGCGTGGCTTAATGTTGACAAGACTTGAATTTCTGAGAAAGCCAGCAGCGCGGCAGCAACAGTTGAGCGATAGAGCCATAGAGAGAGAGATTTTAATATAACAACCACCTACTGAGTTTCAGTAAATATTGAGTTTGCCAACGACATCATACCTTCGTACGTCATAGAGAGAGACAGACGCTGGACCTCAATACAAGGCGGTTATCCCTATACGACAACACACCTTTTTAGCACAACTCACGTACATGTAACGACGACCCCGCACCAACACCATAATAATCGGGGCCATGACCCTCCACATCACTAATGGCCGCAAGTTGCGTACACTGTATATGGGCTTGTGTTCATTTGGTCACCATCAGTCCAAAGAGGCACAAGATGTAGAACACATAATGCATTCCTTCCCTGCACAACGTCTTTCATTCGACCGATCCACTGCTAATTGGTGTTACTTCTGTGTTCTGATTGGCTAGACATTCGGTAACAAGCTGCTCTGAAATGGCGATTTTTATACCATCAATGAAAATTCGTATTTAAACTCATGAATTTCAAGATCAGAATCATCTTAATCATCTTAAGCTATGTGCATCTTAAATAAATGTGTGTTGAGGAAGCTTGCCACTTTTTTGGCTCAAAGCCCCCTGTACATCGTATACAACTTGCATGTTTAATAAATTATTCTTAAATCGAAATTCGTATAGAAGAAAATTATATTAAAAATTGTTGATATTGCCATTCACAATCGATCTTCCAACGTCTCCCATATCAATATTGACAGCATGTCTGTGACACTGTCTGGTCTACCAAATCTACAGCTAACAAATCTGTTTTCCCCCTTAAACCCCACATGGTGATGATGATCCCAAATGGAACTGCAATATTTTAGTAATGGTCCGGCCAAAGAAAAGTAGACATTCCTGTAATTGAGGACCTACGGTGTTAGGAACGTCATGCTTGACGTGACGTTTCATAAATGGTGTATCTATTAAATAGTCATTTTATAAAGGTATACTAACTTCTCTCAAATTTTTAAGGGAGACTAGGAAAAATTCATTTTTTTCGGATTAAAGTGTTGCAATTGAAATTATGGAACATTGATTGAATAAATTCTCACAAAGCAACATCATTAAAATGAATTTAACAGTTAACGTCATATGCTTTTCGAAACTAAAATTATTCGTAATAGTCTTTCACCTTACTGTATGAGATCAATCATTTTGACGCTATCTGCTGATAGGTTCTGGAATGTGAAAAAATATTTGAAATTGGCATCTCACTCGTAGATCGATTTAAAAAGATGAGTGCCGCAGATGCTAAATTCAAAAAGTTGAATGTCTGAAACGAAACCTCAAACTAAACGTTTCCCCCAACAAGAGATAAATCATTATCAATCAATTAAAAAAAAGTTTCCTATATTGGACAGATTCAAGCTGCTCTAGCTACAAAGCGCTCGCGCGCCGCAAAAAATTGCTCGTTGATGTTAGCAGTGTGGCCCGATTGTCTTTCCCCTATAGACACCCAGGCATTATCACTCCCCCACCCCCCTCCCACCCACTCCCACATCGATCTCCCACCCGCTGAGAACTAATTAATCGCACCGTGCTTAGGCGATTATAAGCTCGTATCGGCAAAAAAGCGGAGGCACAACCTGCTCTTGCCGCGACCGGGTGCGCCATTAATCGTGCATCCTCCCCCGCTCCCCCACCCCCGCCTACCCCTAACTATGCCACCTCCTGCTCATCCAGACATCCCCTCCCCCCCACTTTTTGCTGCGGTGGCCCCATACAGCGTACATAGATTTGAAGGTGCATTGAACGACACCCTCCCTTCTTCAACGACACTCAAAAATGAGCGTATGCTCTCGAGTAAAATTGGCGAAATATTTTCAGTTTTCACTATTCTCGATTCTGTGGATTCGTTTTTGCTTGATGTCAAATACAGAGCGTGTTAGGATAGTCGAATCTCTGGCCTTAACTGATATTTTGGAACCAACCAACCAAAGGACCCTTCCAGGATTGTCTGCGAGTAAATATTGATTGTAATTTTTTTTTTTTTTTTTTGTAAAAATCAACTGTAGTCCACCGCACTACAGGCGTTACGTCCCCCTCATGGTACTTAAGCACTATGCGAGGGGGAACGACCAGTACCCCGGGATCGAAATTTTCGAGAGCCCGCGCCGGGAATTGGAATAGATTGCGTTATTGCTTCTGAAAATCTGATTATTTCTGATAATTTCAGACAAAAATACTGACTGACTTCATGCTGACTGATTATTGCATGTGGTTCACGGTAAATCAATCGAATAATTTGTGTTTTCATAAATTTATGCCTCTATAGTAGATACCACTATACCCATATAAAGATTCATGAATTTATGAAAACAAATTATTTTTGATTGACCAACTCTAAACTACGTGATATACCGAAAAATCAAAACAATTTTAAGAAATATTAAATGCTTCTTTTCAACTTACAATTTCAATTGAGTACCCACGGTGCTCTCTCTCCCTTTATTCAAGCATTTATTTTTCAATTTTGTTTTTCTTATGCATGTCTCAGCGTGTATCTGTATTTATTTGACAATATTGAAATTGAGAAGCTTCGTTCTCATCGCCCATTGTTCCTTTCCGAGAAAAATTAACCCCCTGAAACAAAAAATGCGACTGGAACTTGTGTCTTTTTCCCACACTAAAAGAAAACAAGGAAGATATGTTCTGATCTCAAAATCTTTCAGAGAAATCATTCCATAAAAATTCGACCATCTTGGGAAATAAAGGAATCAAGCAACATTGACGCCCCAAATGATTAATTACCTTGATGAACTATTCGGCGAGAGGACTTCGACAGCTTTTCAACCTCAAAGACCACCAGATGGCGACTAGGGCAATTTGCTTAACCTAGGCGTGCTACCTAGGTGGGAATCATTAACGTGAAGCCGTGAGTCTCACGGCTTTACATCCGCGTACCTACGTAGGTCTCGGCCAGGTAACCACACGGTGATCGCCTGAAGATAAAGTAAAAGAAACTCTTCTAAAACGCGAATCTTTCTACATATTTTATGGATAGCAGTATCCAGACTATTCAATTGCTTGGTCTTCATCAAAGTGGCACTACAAAATTTCTAATCTTTATTTTTTTTTAAATAACCGCTGAATTATTGGCGGAATATGAACTGGGTGTGACCACTTAACCTACCTAATTTTCGGAAACATGTACAAAAACGAAAAGCGGCGGATGTGCGCAATGAGGTGGGGGAGTTGGCGGCATATAATAGTATAGCGGTGGGTGGAGCACACAAAAAAAAACAAGAAAAAAGCTTACGCCCTGACTTTCATCCACGGCACGGAAAGTACAGAGACCCGATCGAGCGAACGAGAGAATGAGAGAAACAGATAATTACTCCCCACTTAGCTGAATATTCACCTATACAGTGTATATTATGCGCAAAAGCAGTGAGTAAAACGGCATCACTAAGTAGGGGTAGAAAGCAAAGTCGGTGGCGGCGAAGGGGTGGTGGGAGGGGCTGGGGCTGGGGAAGGTGTAATGCGGCAGCAGTGCTGGGGGATGCACTGATAAGGGGGGAGGAGGAGGGGCTTTGTGGATACACGGTGTGGGAGGGGGGAGGGGGTAGTGGATAATGGAGATAAAAGTTGGGCGTGTGGGGGGCTGGAGCTCTCTCCCATACACTTCCGCTAATAGGAGTCGGGCCAGAGAGTATATATAGGCGTTAATTTAAACAACCATTCTAATAGGCGAAGCTATTTTTTGCTCCATTGTCGTAGGGGTTATGTCGGTGATACTGACATCCATCGCCCCTATTAAATAAAGGGCTGCGAGATTTTCAGAACAGCACTGACGACTGCAGCCACACCATTAGGGGACTGATTGTACGTTCGAATTTTGAATAAAGCTTTTCAGGTCACAAAATAGATTGTCCACTTATAATTTATGACATTTTGTTTTAACTCGATTTCCATATTTGTTAGTACCTTTTTGCATTTCATTTGCCCCAAGCGAATTATTTGAATTCCGGCTAGTTGGCAAATGGAAAATGACTGCAAAATATATTTAACTTTTTAATAAATAGGATTTCATGAGTCTTCCACTAACATATTTGTGTACATTTAATTAGGCTCGCTTAAAAAATGAAGGTTCATTCTTTAATTCAAATATCATTTTTTAAACTTCACTAGTTAAAATATAAAAAAATATATTTATATGTAGATCTTCTGTTGAAACTGATTATTGTCGATAATGCTATTTCTGGAAAGTAATTAGATTCGATGCAGAACTTTTTTTTTACGAAATCCCAAATTATCTTGATGACCTCAGTCGTGATCACAAATCGTGATTCTCAGCCATCGTTTCTGACTGGAACGACGAGAAATTATAATCATTTCGTTGTTAAACCCCAGCAAGAGGGAGCTTTAGCAAGAGTTCTGCACTGAAAATCGAGGCATCTTATTACAAAGCCTTCTCTTTTAACATCCCCGAATGTTGTCATCAAAATCTTCGTGATCTAGTCAAAACTTTGAGCTTTTTTTAAGACTTCATTACGTCTCGGTGACTCAATGACTGGATCGCGCCATTCATTTGCTGACGTCGTGACATATATATATATATAGGCTCTCACAAACACCAAAAGGTTTCATTGGAGGAATCTAAATCTGTCAATTCAATTTGAGTGCTCAGCTTTAATGCGTTCAGTTCGCTATAAATTAGTTTTATTTGTGCGTGTGTGTGTGAGAGAGTCTATAGTCAATTGTTGAGAACGACAGAAAGTGTGAGGCAGCCCCTGGAGACTGTTCACCCCCATTGGTAAAGGGTGCGAATGAAGCCTACTAAGACCCCATCCTTCTAATCAGTAACCATGTATAGCTACTTTTCTTAATTTAATTTAAAAGCTAATGACGAACGCAAGACGGAGATTGAATCGTCCCGGTCTCACTTGCATTCGAATCACACACTTCTTAATGCTACGAGATTATGAAATATTGCAATCAGTAAATACGTCTGCACCCCCGAGACATTTAGGAGGAATAAAACAGCCCAAATATAATAATTCGCTTGAATTCTTTCCTATGCCATAACTTTTGCAAAATTCATAGAACTGGGTTATTTGGATTCACATGACCAATATTGGGCAACATCGTTATGAGTCGACCACATTCTCTGTAGGAACACGTAACATCGATCAATTTCGGGTTGAATAAAATAATTCTAAAATATTCGCATGCAGGATTCCGTTACACAAATGTTTTTTTAATTTTATTTAATATTATATATACTAATATTTAATTAATAATTATTGCCGCAACATCCGTTCAGTGGGATCGACAGAGAACGGAGGCGAATCTGGCGCGAGGGCCAAAGATGAGATCTTTAGTCTCAGGAGGTTTTGACGTGCAAAATCAAGAACGCTCGCTATAAAGCGCGATCCGTCGAGTGTAAACTAAGCCGATGAAATAAAAGGTTTTAGAAAAAAGTTATTTATGTTGTGTTGGCCTGGCTCCATAAAGTTTCAATGTCGAGCGACGTAACAGATATGGGGCTATAATTATGGTATATTGAGGCGCCGTTGGATTCATTCGCGGATAGGCATACTTTATGTACGTGCGCGTTATTTACACTTTACGATTTATTCGTGTCCTTAGTGAACCCAATTTGTATGTTATCAGTAACGGAAACAAGCTTCGCAGATTTTTTAAAATTCCGAGATTAATAATTAAATACAGAGATTCAGCACTAACGCTTTCTAAGGTCGCCTTGGTTACTTATCATACACGTATAGAACTGTCATCTTAAAGTAGAAAATGTGCCTGTGGAATATTTCAAAGTAATTTGCACAATTTGGTTAATGGAGTGGTAATGTGATTAAAAGATTAACCTTAACCTGAAAATGAATTTGTGTATTTATACGAGCGCAATTGTTTAAGATTGAAGGAGTAGAAATTGTTGTTATTTGTTTTTATCGAAGCATATGTTTTTTTTCTTCTAAAGAGGGGAGATGTTTCTGGCAGACCATTTTTTGTGACTAGCAAATCTAGCTGCGATTTTCCTCACAACACATATGTGGCCTATTACTGCATTGTGAGGTGGCAAATGAATTTGTTGGCTTCATAATTACAGTGGGGCTCCAGCCGGTATGTGTCCCCCTCCCAGCCATTTATTATCCTTTCCTGTCTACCTGCAACGTTTGACCTCACCCGCACCAAGCGTAGAAAAAAAATCAGAGTGGATATTAATGAAGATAATTAACGTCCCCGTCACATCTGCGTAATTGCGGAAACAACTACCGGGCGCTTCAATATTCTGGCTTTGGTGCCATCGTGGTGGCAGCCGACGAATAAAACGACGGATCTTACGTCCGATAGCTGTTGCCTTATTACGGATTCGGGCACAGGATTACACCCCAACACGGCACTGCCATGTTGCCCACCTTTGACGTCATCAAAAATTATAATCGGACTTAACCAAAAATGGACTCCATCATCAGATGGCACCATGCGATGTAGTACGAGTCCTTTGTAGAGTTGTGGGTTCAAATTCAAATTTACAAACCATCGCTTCAAACTAAAAAAAAACCATCTGCTTTTCCGCAGCTGGCCACAGTGTACCCTAGCACATTAACCATTAAAAATAAAATAAAATAATCGAACTCTGCTAGTAAAAGAGTAAATGTTTATTCTACATCGATCTCATCGATCTCAGCACCCTTTTTTATTAACATTTAAATTGAATCATAAATTTATTAATTGTCTTTCTATGTTTAAAATTTTCGACCCCCACTACTGCGTTTTATGTATTTATTTATATACAGTCTGTAATTTATGTATTCTGCTACTTCATTATTTACTGTAATTTTCCAAGTTTCATTGGTAAATATTTTCATATTATTTAATTAATGGTCTTGTTGCCATGTTTTGTCAACGTATCCAGCGTTATATATATTATTGTTTATAACATTAAAATACTAAAAGAAACGAAATTGCCCAGCATCACCTTTGAAACGTAGTTTAACTTACATGTTTCATTCAATTCAATCATTGCAATCTTAGTACCAAAGCACCAAGAGGGGTACAGAAAATCCTGTATTGATAAACATTACAGTAAATTTAAAAAAATAATAAAAAAGTAAGTTTTAAATATAACATTTGAATAGGGAAATTCTTTACATGAAAGTATCTTGAAATCATAATTTTAAATTTAACTTTACTGTAAATGCTTCTCAATTCTTTGAGACGTTACTAATATGTTACTGAAGACACTTTTTAGGCACATTAGGATAGTTAGGACACATTACTAAGACACGAAGGATTTTCTTATATCTGCAACATTAGGGCTCACAAATTGCAGCATCCAAAATGCCAAGAAAGCAGGGGCTGTCCATTGGAACGTAATTTACACTAATAGTCTGCAATTACTATAAACTATTAAGAATTTATGGAGCGGCTGTTTACACAGGTGTAGATGAATGCGGGATTCGGTAACATAGAATATCATGTCACAAGGACATATGTATCCTCCTGAGGTCAGAAAAAACGGATAACTTACATTAACGCACAAACAGAAACACTTTACATACCCGAAAACAGAAATCAAGCAACACTTCATAAATCAAATAAACTTCAGTTACATTAATATAATTTTATTCCTGATGAACTATCACCAGTAGATTAATTAATTGTTGTATATTATTTTAATTACAATATGTTTCATAATTCTTGTAGGATTTCTTAAATACTTTTAAACGTTATGCATCTTTCAAATGCAGCGCAAATACATTTCTATGCATTGAACGTCAACATATCTGAAGAATTAAAATATTAATTAAGTCGAAAGAACTGCGGGCCACCTAGTTTCGACCAAAATAACTCCATTATAAATGGCAGATCACCTATCGCCACCTACCGGTAAAATAGTGAAATAATGAAGCCACATCTCAGGCGGTGTTTCGCCATTTGACCAAGATTGTTGACCGTAGGTTTTAGGTGGTCATTGAACACGTTCTGGGTTATCCAACGCGCATCTTGGCCTGCTTACTAAGTACCTCTCCAGGTGGCGCTTACTAATATACCGTAGACGCAATTCCTTCCTTCAATGCACATTGACGAAGGACGAGATATGTTTTTGATTTACGCAACCCGTGCAACTCGCCCCCGCCTGAACACGTACAGGGTGTCAGGAGCAGAACGTACGGAAACGACAGTGACAGTATTTCCAATCAAAGTTCCATTTTTCCCATCCCCCCTCCCAACCCCGCCCCCGCCAGGCCCTAAGCACCAAAAACACCATGACGACACGTGTGCATACAGACGTACAACTCATATCACGACCACTACTTCCAAATGGTTCTCGGCGGTACCGTGTCTGGAGGGGGTTTGTACACGGGTCTATGCACCACCGGTATGTGATATGGTGAGCGCACCTTGCAAATGTGTAAAAAAAACCTCTCCTTTCCACCCCCACCCCCCCTCCTTCTCCACTCTCCCAGCCGCTGTCCCTCGCATACAGCGCATATAGTGCAGGCCTATGTTTATTCTCGCATTGTCAGTCGAAAACGTGACGTTTGGCAGCACTAATGTTTGAACATGTGTGAGTGGGTGCGAGCGATAGAAAACCCCGCGAGGGTCGTCGACAAAGGACATGTTTTTGTACACCATATAATGGCGACCCTGACAACAATTTTTGTTATCTAGAAGCTAGTCTCCGACTTCAATGCGGCTGTGAACCTCGGAGTACCGCAATATCTGTAAGTATCGGTAATCAACGATTACCTATTTATGCGCCACCACTTATACAAAAGTGCATCGATAGTGCACTTAGCCTATTTCATTTAACGCAAAGATAAAATTCTATCCTAATGGAACACATTGGTCTTGCATTTATGAATGATTCGAACACGAGTGGATAAAAAAAAGGCATGGGGGTGTGACGTTATCGATCTCTAAACGCAATTTCAATTTCACAAATTATTTGAATATTGAACAGTCATTAACACAAAATTCATATGTAGACTTTCATCTAATTTTAAATATGCATGTATTATAAACTACTCGTTGCATGTTCGCAAATAAAACTAGATAAATATTTCCCGCTTCGCTCGGCTGTGAATTGTAGGATGCGTTGTAACAGTGTATTTGTAAATTTGGTCATGTGTTATGACGTCAAGGCAATGTCGACGCAACACGTTATTTACTCTGTAAGAAAATAACTAGGATTCCCAAACGCTTGTCCATTTAAATATATAATTTGTTCATGACGAAAATGTATTTTCTTTCTATTTTGTAAATTAGTGTTCATGGCGAAATAATTGAATGATAAATAGAAATTCAGAATCTAGTGTGGAAAATGTCGCTGGCATCAATGACAGCACGTAATTGGCGTTCGAATGTTCAGCGCTATTTTGATCAAGTGGAGAAGCCATATTGGATTTTCCAGGCGAAGCGATGGCAATTCTTAAAACATCATCGGCTCATATTTCGAGAAATACTTAAAATCAATATCAGAATTATTTTGCTCGTAACTAAAAATGTGCTTAGCTATCTACAGCTCAAATTGTATTTAAATTCGTTAAGTCGTTTGCAAGTGAACGCCAAGGCAAACTGTTATACAAAAATATAATTAATACAGTTGCATACAGTTACATGCAATCATAATACAGTTTTTGAATGCGAAAATCATAAAGCGTGACATTGTTGAATATATGAAGCGTTTCCAAAACATGAAGTCAGTATGAAGGTGTATCGACAGATATGGAATATGGATTTATGGGTGCTGTTTTCGCTACTTTTGTGCACCACCTCGCAGGTGGCAGTTTTAATGTAAGGATCGCGGCTTGTACGTAAATGTGTGCACTGAGCCTCCGTAGGCCTATAGAGCTATAACTGGGTGGTGTTGGTGGGGAGCACCTATGTACTGCGTTGGCTTAGAAAACCTATAGCGGCAGCGAACACTGCAAGTATTAGGCTAAGTACTGGTGGTGGTGGTGGTGGTGGTGGTAGGCGGCACGTATGAATTTGAGCACACAAAATATATATATCCACATTTATATCTATAGTTCTGTTCAGTATATACACGTAAAACCTCCTGGTACCAGCAGTTACCATTAGTGGGCGTCATAAACTTACTTGTGTCGTAGAGCATCTACCCACCGTGCCCAGGCCGCAGCGTCGGATGCGGCCGCGGAGGTGTGTTGGCGGATTGGCGTAATTCTAAGAAGAATCATCTCAAGCGCAAGGTTTTACTGGATCTTTTCAAAAATAGACATGTTTTCCTGAGACCGACGTTTTAAAAAGGAATAATTTACTCATCTTCAACTGCGTCTCAAAATCACTAGTATTTCTTTTCAAGAAGATTGATCGTAGATCACAATTTTCATGAAATAGCGCTCCCTCTGAATTGTTCGCAAGTGGACTTCAAAATTAATCGGAATTGTCGAGTTACGCTTAGCAAAGCGAGGACGTGAAAGACAGGACATCATGTTGTATGCTTCTTAGACCTCCAATTAGGCTTTTTTCAAACGATGATCTTAAACGATGACCATGATCTATCCCAACTCGTATCACATTCTGTAAATAAGTTACAAATTTCACCAAAATAAGTTAATGAGGGATTTAGTTAGGGCGTCTGGATGATATATATCTGAAATGGTGAATTCGGGACAGGAATTCTAATTAAAATAATAGTAAAATATTATTATAAAAGCGAGTTCGCCACTTGGTTCGTCTTCTTCATTCAGCCTGTCCCGAATTCACCATTTCAAAATAAGTTAGTTAATTTATCTATTTTATGAAGATTTATTATAAACCGTTCGTTCAATCACTTCAAATTTAATCAATAATGTAAATTATTTTCTGAACTATGAAAACACGTAGGGGAAAAAGAAGTACTGAAACTAAATAAGACTTCATCAATACGGATATTGTTGGTCCTCAATGTTCGGAAGGAGTGGCGATTTCCAGGATCCCGTAACTCGTGTCCGGTTCAGTTTCGAAGTCAACTATGGTGAACTCTTGATCTCTGGAGGACAAAGTGTGTGTGTGTGTGTGTGGTGGATACACACGCCAAACTGGAAAACGCGCATGAATAAATGCATAGCGAACGGGGATTGCGTTACGAAGAATCGTCAATAATGCACATTGGGCGAGAACTGGAAACGCGCGTGTTCCGAGAGAAAGAGAGAGAGAAAGAGAGAGCGCTTTGTTTCGGCTCACGCCCAAAATGGATGCCTAGCCACCGCTGCTAGATTTGCAAGAACGTTCACATCATTCGTGTATCCTCAAATCCAACCCCCCAATTTTTTTGTGTCTTTTTTATAGATTGTACAACATGGCGGGTCGATTCCTCTCCCTCCCACCCACGCACACGTCCCCATCCCCTTTCCTCCCCTGGTTCGAACGCCTATGGATCCGTGGAACCTCCATAGACCTGCGTGTCCTCGAATTGCGTCTAAAACCATTCGATCCCCTGGTCCCCAGGCAATACAATTTTATTTTCCCCCAATCAATGGCAGACGCTAAAAGCGTATTATTAAAATCAATCACTCGCTGCCCCTTATTAGTTCGCAATCACTGCCAACTGGGCTCACTCGTCAAAAAGAGGAGCTAATTTATAAAAGTGAAAAAAGTTGACTATGTTTCTTCGTGGTACTGCTCTCATAGGAAAAATATGTTAATGAAGATAAAATTAGTTCATAATGACCTGCATCGATAGAAACTCATCTTATTTAGACTATTGCCCTTTGCAAAGGCCACGTCGACAGCTGAAGAGAACAACATGCGTCTGGGAGTTGGACCTGCCATGAGGTTCCCCCCCCCCACCAAGTATGACAAAATGAGTAATCGTTTTGTGTAATAGGAATTATTCTGGCTGGGTCTACAATTGGGTCGATCCGACCTCTTCGCACACATTCGAGGATTTCGATCAATGCCCTCGTCTTTTTTTTCATAGGGGGAGTAGCCGACCCCACATTTTCACGGCCCACCATATTATTATCACTACATGCAATTCGAAGCTCCTATATAGACTTGCCTACTTCTACGACTCTGAATGCACCGGTTTGGGAATTGGTATCGTCGCCAGGTGGCGATCAGTCGCAACGCCATTTTAAGTTTGAACGTGGTGTTCAAAATTAAAATGGCTCAAAACGTCCAGTAAATTGACTCTGAAACCGTCGTAATGTTTACGTGACATGCTGAATAGGAATGAATCAGGATTATAGTGGCCTAGATCGCACATCTCTTTGAAGTCTATCGATTCCTAGCCCTGGGCGTCGATTTCCTGTTTGTCGCGGCTGGCTTTCACGTGAATAGCATATTAGTTGCAGCGCCATCTACCTTATAAATTATCGCATAGTGGACACCCTTTATCTCTCTCTCTCTCTCTCTCTCTCTCTCTTTCTATCTCACATCACCTCTTATTCTTCTTCCGCCTTCACAGGTCACAATCCCAGTTTGTAATTATTATTTCTACCCTTACTGCCTACCTATTAATGCTGTGAGGTCGAAGAACAGCAATTTTCTCGCCATACGTGGACCCAGCCCATTTGTTCAGTGCTAAATGAAAATTTTGGATTATTTATAGATGATTGACGCAGTCATCATCCATATCAAATACTCGTAAATACAGAGTAATTGTGGTGTACAATATACAAGTAATTTTTTAAGATCACGTCCTGTCCTGCTTCGATTAAATTTAGACTTCTGAAATCGGACAGTGGTCTACAAGTTTATCTTTACACAAGGATATATTCAAAGTTCCAAGAATTTTTTACTTATGGTAGAATCGTGTTTAAATTACCTGAATTAGGTAGTTTTTCTGTTTAGGAAAAACTCATCGCTATATATATATACACACAAGAAAAATACTCGTATGATCAAACAAAGGAGTCGTTCGTTGTTCGTATGTCACTGAAAGAAAAAGATTCTAAGAAATGAAAATCGGAAATCACCAGGAAAATTGTGAAGTGCTGCCGAAAAGTGGCAGGGGGTTGATTAGATGCAATAACCACTTTAAGGCGCCCGGTTCCACCCAGAAAAATATGTACTCGAACTGAGTGTCGCTGTGTTTGTGTGTGTGAGAGAGCAGGGGTTTATTTTTTTTGCGGGCTCGCCGTAACAAGTTCGACCGAACTCTCCAATAAACAGAGTGAGGACATCACCATAAAAACTCTCGATGGCGCGAGCGATCCAACAAGGCAGAACTACTCTGTCCAATCGTGGATAAAAACAAACACCGAACTGCTACGACATATTGAAATCCAAAATTGGATCCCCAAACTCAGCCAAGATATAGACTGCTAATGATCATTTCGTTAACCGATAGAACAGAAACTTGTCAAAAGCTGACAAACATTATGAAATTGTCATTCGGTCACTTAGCTGAACCCAGTGGAAACTCCTCAGCGCCAATATCTCTTTACGCAAAAAATAAATATCTGTTCATGTGTCCATTGCTATCTATTTACTGTATGTGTGAACAGCTATTTTTTATCCATCTCATCAATCTATTGTTGTCTACGGGAACAGTCAATGTCGGTTGGTTGTGGTGGTCGTTGCACCGTTGGCTTCGCCAATTGAGCGAATCTTCTTCATACCCACGAGACACGAATACTCAAATACAGGAGTAGAAAAAAATTGTGTTCGCGCAAATTTTCGCGCTTGCTGATATCGTGAGGTGGGGGTGGGCGGATAGAGGGCGCTACATGCGATGCCGTAACGAGCAAGACAGTATCACGGGCGCGACAAAAATAACTGAAACGCCCCAGATAGCTTTACTTGTCTTAAATTACGTATCGCGTTCTTAAACGATTTGGACTCGCGCGAGCATATCTTCAGCAACACTCCCCCATACTCCAACATCGCCTCCTCCTTAAGTTACCCCTGCAACCCACCCCTCCTATTTCGCTTCACCACCAAGAAAAGTTGTTAGTGTCTTTCGAGGCTCAAAGGGATGATGTCGGTTGGGGCTGGTGCAGTTGCTGAGGATGGGGGAGGGATTGGGGGATGGGGAGGGAGGAAGGCGAAAGCAATACACTCTTCCTCAAATCCTGAAACGGTGAAGATTGGAGATGTCATCCGATCCTCTTTTCAATCGCAGTCACGAAACTACCCGGATAACTATGCCGTACATCATCATAAAATATCAAGCATGCAAATTAGGATGCTCTTTAATTTAGTCAAATTTATGTTAAGTTTAAAAAAAGCTATGGAACAATATCCTTTTGAAAATCATGATTTGGTTAATGCATTTTTGTCAACGCACAGCAGCTAAGAATTTGCTCAAAAATATGCATGTGCCTCAACTTGGCAATGTAGCATCACTTTATTTGAGGTGAGGAACGGAACTGCGAAGGTTTTCACAATTGTGTATACCACAATTATTTTTACATGTTCATTGTATATTTGCATATGGCTAAACTTTACACATTATTAGGCACACACATTAGAAAATTGTTTGTATGGTTTGCCAATACTTCTAATTGGGCTTCCTCTACTATCTGTTGATTACGACCAGATTTACGACCAGATTTTGGTTGTAAAATTCGGCGCAACTCAACATTCTGTTACAAAGTCTCTTAATATTCTGTTAAGAGACTTCGTAAAATTAATTGTATGATTTCCTAAACTTTTGATTGGTATTTTTCTACTTTCAGTTGAAAACGACCAGATCTGCGACCATAATTTGGTTGTAAAATTCGGTGCAACTCAACTTCCCAATTTTCTGTATTCTGTTTTCTATTTAAGAAAATTGTATATTTTCATAAATAGTCAATTACGGATGTTCCCGGCAATTATTTTCACCTGAGGTCGTTGACTACTCGTTCGATTTACGATTTTCAAATAACTTACAAGACTAGATGATTCGCATTTTTTAATGAATGTGACGTGATCGTATGATTGGTTGCGAACGTTTCGCGATCCGTTTCTAGATGGCGTACCGATCGCGGAACAGGCGGTTAATAGCTGCACATAGCAGTGACACTGGCATAGCCCTCAACTTTGCCACGACATGTCTTTATAATACGTGATGTAGGCAGTGAGTGAGTGAGCTTAAAACTCCCATTAAACACAGAACAGCGCCGTAGCAAACGAGTGAACGTGTGTGAGATGGAATAGCGAGAGAGAGAGAGTGGTAGAGAGTGGGGGTGTGTGGAAAAAAGAGAAGCATTTTGAGAGAATTATAAATGGTGGGCATTTTGAGAACGTCGCGCCAAAAACGGAACCCATTACACGCCACCGATTTCGCTATCAAAAAATAGGTTTCTTACAAGTTGTACTTATAACTCAAGTTTGCAACTCGGCAGGCGAGATTGAAGTGACACCTCGCTATTCCTCTTCCTTCCTCTTCTATCCCCACCCACTACATCCCGCCATATCTACATCAGTGACCCCCTCCCCCCACTATCCTTTCTAAATGTCTTGTATTTGAACGAAAAACACCCTCCTTCAGTGAGGAGACTCGAAAATCTCCTACAACTTAACGCAAACTCGACGCAGATACGGCCACCACATACACAAATTCGTGAATGTTTCCTTGGTCTCGAAGATCAAACCAGCTCACAGAAACGAACAACCAATAATACAAAATAATTATAGTTTGATTGACACCAGAGAAAACTAAAAAATAGTGTTTAAAAAATGTTGCTGTATAAAAATTGGCAAAGTTTTTATTTCGACCAAACCTTCATAGAACATGATATATGATTTATTGAGATAATCAAAATTGTACTTCTGTTTTTGCTTAAAGTTCAAAATAAAATAATTTAATTTCCAGATAACGATTTTATTTGCAACTGTCCATGTAATCCGCAAACAATGAGGGGAAAAAGAACGAAAGAAATATTCTGTGTGTCTCACGATGAAAAATTGGGCCACATTTCGGAAACGGTCGCTCTGGGGTGTTAGTGCGTAAAACCGGACAACGAAAAGAAATGACAAAATAAATGAGAGGTTACAGTGTGTCGCGAAATAAATCGTGTCCCCACCCGACTAACAGCTTCTCAGACAGACCACCGAACGACCGAGTGCGCATGCGCCGGACGAAAATTGGCGCTCGTTGGCAGACTCGACGCGCAGCGTTTGCAGCCTAATGGCTACCGGTCAGCGCCACTTTAATTTGATCGATGTGAGAGTTTACGTGCGGACACGCCATTTCTTATTCCCAGTGCCGAGTAACAGAAAAATCCACACACACACACATACAAAAAAAATTACGGTCCGGTAGTAGACAAAGACGTCGGAATGTCAAATCACCAACAGATCTTTGGTTTTATTTTTTTCGAGCGGTTTCGCTCCAGATTCTCAACTTTTGGACTACTGTAAGTTACTCACAGAGAGCATCATACAATTATTTTCAAACAGTTTATATGATAGCGGTGACAAACGAACCACATTGGCTTTTATGGCCAGATCCTCCTCGTGAGACACCTGTCTTACCATCTCAAGAGATACCTGCGTTTGTGTTACTAAACTTTCAAGCGGCCCGTCGTTTCGTGTTTGGCCGATATTTGAAACAAAACATTCCCTACAAATATTCACAAAAAGAGAGAAGGACAACTACATCAACAATAGAAGCCCGACTAAGAGTTGCATCTGGAGGAAATATACAAGGTGTCCCAATCAATCCATATATTTAACGATTACTCTCGAAATCGTTTTATCGAATCACATGAATTATTTTTTCAATAGCCCAATACTATACGAACACATTGGATATTTCAATTTTTCTTCGAAAGCAACATTTTAACAAGATTGCTCATCTGGAACGAACAAAAAGTAGTTCGCGCGACTTCGAGCCTATATAAAATGGAAAGAAACAAATCAGAAATTGAAATAGTCTTTGTATTTGTATTTGTGCTATTGTCATAAAAAATTATGCGATTCGGTAATCATTAAATGTATGGATTGGATCACCCTGTAAATGGACTGCATATTTTCACCCTCCACCTCATATGTTTTGGCAATTGCCAGATGTGATGTGGCTTCGGACAACGCCTATGTTCATCACCTACACACTGTAAATCAATGCAACTTGATTTAAGTCATCTCTGCGTCTTTCAATTTGAATGGAAATGGAATCTCTGAAGGCCTGAATTAAAACTGGCTCTTTGTTCAGAATCGAAAATCTGGCGCTTTCTTTTGAACTGTAACACTTTGGTCAGATTAAGAAGTACTTAAAACAACTGCAAGGATATATTTGACAGAAGCTACTTTTTTTTTTTTTTTTTTTTATCAACTGTAGTCAACCGCACTACAGGCCTTACGTCCCCCTCATACTTGAATTCACTTAGTTTAAGTTGCCTCGATTTACTGTGCATTCAGTCCTTCTTCGCGATGAAGATATATAAATGCATACAAACAGATATTTCCACATAGCAGTCATTAAATGAAGGCGAGTTACAAGAGATAAACAACGTGACACAATAATTGCAGCCAGGGCCGGTTTCGGTTGTAATTGTCCCGAACACTGAACAGCTCAGTGATTAAACCATAATTTTGGGGCGCGTCGAATTTGTCGGGAATTCGTAGCAGATTTTCGCTCGTAGAAACAACTTTTATTGTTTTTATGCCTTTTATTTGTTAAAACTCAGAAATTTGAATAATTAACTGATTGCCTAATTTATGTTTGGAAGTTAAGCTCCAATTCTTAGAATAACATAAAATAATTAACGATTTTCTGTTCATTTTCTGTTTAGCTTCTAGACATACAATTTTTATTTGGGAATTACAGCGTACTTTTAGAATTGCATTTATAACATGTGTTGCATTATATAAAAGTCGCTGAGTTATTATTAAGTTCTCCTTCTTGGTTTACGTGAAAGCACAGATCTCTGTCGCCATGATAAAAGTTTAAATAATAAAAAATACTGTACCCCAAAACTGTGACCACAAGTAAGAAATTTAAAAATCGAACCGTCTATATCGTTAACCATGTGTATGAGGCCACTTAATACGAGTATAGAGTGATGTTGACTGATGATGTCGAGGATGATATTCTTGTTATTGGTTTACACCGGCCCCGCTAAAGCCGCGCGTCATCTATCTATACTACGTGTGACGTCAGCAACACCAAAAGCCTACTCAATATCCTGTCAATATTGTCCGTCGTCTCAATTAAGTTCAATCGAGTTGGTACGGACTCGTTCTGTTTGCACTGTCCACTAGCGGCACAGCACTGACCGCCTTGGAGCCTGAGTGGATACTGAGGCTAGTACTAAAATATTCCAGAGGCAGTCGCCAAACCTTACTAAACACCGCTTTTCTCATGATATATATAAATCAAGAAAAAACACACTTACTAGTTTATTTAGTTCACTAGAATGTAGAATAGCTACGTGTAAATGAAACACAACTTCTAAATGAAATTCATTAGTAATCATAATAAAATTTAAACGATAAGGTATAAGAAAGTACAAAAAATGGCGAGCTTGAAATCTTTATTTATTTTTCAGAGGGTCACCTCACCGAATTTCTAAGTCGATCACAGTGCAAATTTTTGAAAATTTATTTATTACTAGCCTATAAATGTCTGTCGTATTCATGTACGAGTACAAGAGATAAGAGACACCCCTTTAGTCCGTAGACAGACGTGTTATTTATTCACTGGACCAACAGGGAAGGACAATTCGATTTAATATGAAATTAAGATTTTTTTGAATGGCTATGGGTTATGAGAGTAATTCTAATTGATGGACGATAGGGTAGAGTTGTTTCCAGTGAGGTGTCGGCGACTGACGCTGATAACTTCTGCGGAGAGGACCTTGATGTTTGTCGAAAGCCAGGGGTCCCCCGCGCGTGCCTTTATCCCCGTTGGTGTCCCCGGCCTAGCAGCAGATGTCGTCCGGCGCACATCAATCAATACGTGCGGGGACACACCAGCTACAGTGCAGGACCGGGAGGCGTGGAATCGGCGCTCAGCCCCGGGGATGCTTAAGCCTCCGGGCTAATACGATTAACACGTCAGTGGATGGATGGCACGCTCCTGGCTAGCCGAAACCCACTCGTGGGCGCACGGGACCCGACTGATGGGAAATAATCTCCCCGCAGAATGCCTGTTCGCCTCTCGATGTGCCCGGGGTGGGAAGCCAACGGGGCAATAGGCCAGGGTGGGGGGAGAATTTGGGGGTGCAATCAGAAACCCTCGACGTGGTTTACTCTAAATGTCTTGTGTCCATCAATACGCGCTACTTGCACATGCATTGCATTTTGAAACCAGGGCAGGTGCCTAGGTGTTAACAGCAGGCATTGTAAAAAAATCGATACTTACTCTTACCATGATGACAGAAGATATCGACAATTTTTAATTTGAGTATTTCGAAAATTAATATTTTAAAATGAGACAGTCAGCGTTTCAACTTCATTAGAAATAAAATGAAAAACCAATCACACAAAACCTTGTATTTGGCACTTTGCTCAGGTGATATTAGGCTGTCAGGAATTTTGAAATTGATATATATATTTATTAGATTATTCTCCTGACCCGACAAACTTTAAAACAACTTATCGTGACATTCCAATATGATTTCCTAAATCGACATTTATAAAAAAAATGATTCTAAAAGCTTCAGAATGTGAATTATTCATTCTCAGACAGACGAAGAAGTTGCTATGACAAAAGTTTGAGAAAGGTTCAACTAGGATATCTCGCTCAGGGCGCAATTTCTTCCAAAGTAGGTCCCCGGACGAGCTTGATTCCTTCGTGTGTGTATGTGTCTGCATTGTCGCGCGTTACCCGGATATTTGCATATTAGCCGCGTTAATCCGACCGACCTCGGCAGCGACGCTCTTATCTCACGGAGTCGACTTGCCGGTGATTGAACATTGGAGAGCAATGGGGTGGGTTGAGAAGCTGTGGGTTGGGGTTTAGTAGAAATTTCCTGGAATCAAAAAAAGTCAATCGTACATATTGTTTCTGCTAGAGACGCGGAAGAGTAAACAGAAGCTGGTAAAACTAAAGTTAATGGAAAAAACAAATTTTCGAAGTTTGAGTTGGTATAGTAACAACAACAAAACA
>JAQGBY010002590.1:0-22333 GCA_034698785.1 Mycogona germanica | reverse complement strand
ACCAGATTCATTGCCATACACGTAACCGTGATCCTTTATTTGTTTAATTTTCACATAAGTAAATACATGAGGCACTCTAGTCCCTCGCAAGATGTATAGATTACAGTTTCTAACGTGTGCGCTGCTGCGCTTATCCTCAAACAACCCATGTTTACCTTCCGTATTGCTTCGCTGGAACTCTCACTAAACAATTCCACTAAAAATGCGAGGAATAATTAGCCGATGGGCTTGCCGCAGTGCCGACTGACAAAATGAAAATAACGATGCAGATATTCGTAATCACGCAAACTTGCCCGCGATATGAACGCGAGTACATGTAAACTGTATATATATATTGCTATATACATATACAGTACTCGCGTGTGATCGCTGTTTCGAGGCATATTTGTTATTTGACAAATCATTCTGCATTTCAGCATTTGCTATGCGCACATTAGCATTCGTGTCAACTAGAAATAATTAGTCTAGCTTCTGTACGCTGTAAAAAGCAGATCTGGCTCGGCGTGCTTTTGTCTAAAAATAGACCTTGCGCGCGTTTCAAAAATCTTATGATACAAAAATCGATGATAGCATCTCGGGCGATTCTCGCCGTCTTTATGAAAAGGCTTTTATGAAGACTCAGCACAGTTGGCCTAATTTTGAAACGTTTAGCGTAGAATATATTTCGTAACAACAACAAAAAAATATGATCCGAAAACTATTCCGATATTCTGAACGAATTCTTTTTCACTTGATCATTCGACTTTTAAAACTACATAGATCATTTGTTTCTTATCACTACATATCTGTTGACATCTCATAATTAAAAATCATTATTTTCTAATACAGGCAGTGAATCATTTTCTCATTAGTTAGTAGAATTGAGGAGGGAAATATTACAAGCATCGCCTTAAAATATGTGTATCGTAGTATTGTCATATTGAAAATAACTATAAAGGAATATGTTGTCGGGGTAGTATAAAATTAAGAAAGGACAAAATCCAGGGTACGACTGAAGTCCAAATTCTTTGTGTCATTTAATTTTTTTATCTTGCCGAGTTTTGCCAACTCGGACGTCGTCGTTCTTCCAGACATGTCCTGAGTTGTGCCCTTTCTTTAGCTAGTAGAATTGTCTGCGAATTTGGTGAGATGACACTCGATATGATCTGGTGAATACAGTATAATTAGATGAGACTTTCATTTGCTCTACATTGGTTTACTATCAGTTTTCATATACACACACACCAATTAAACGACAATTTTAAACTAGCTTTGGTAATTTATCGGTACAAAGTTGGAGGCATCATGAATTGTACCGAATTGAATTGAAAACTAACGATTCGTCGTAAGCCATTCGGTATTGCGGTCCCGGGTTCGATTCCCGGCGCGGGCTCTCGGATTATTTCAAACTGGGGGTACTGATAAAAAAGTGCCCCTCGCCGTAGTGCTTAGCTAAGCATCTAGAGGAGTGTTTTGGTCTTAGAGTGATTGGAAATTAAAAAAAATTAGCTGTAAAGGTTCGGCTCGTCGATGGTACAGTACTCTGTATATCACTTTTTGACGATTTTTTGACCATTGTGTGTTTGGAATTGGAAGTAACTGGTGCCAAGTTTTCAACCGAGGGGTGGCAGCCATATTGGCACACATTCCCCGAACGTTCAATCACTTGGCGAACGTACAGTTTTGTATTGATGTAGGTGATCCAGCGAGAGTGAGACGGTTGACTCGCACAGACACACCTGCGCCCGGCGTTCACGCATGCATCGTTTCCAAAGCAACAACAACCACTTGTTGGCAACGGTGTGTCGTCAGGGCGACCGTGCTCGCGCGTTCCCCCCTTTCCCCTCTCTCCACCCTCACCCCTTCCCCCCTTCTTTTTAGCCGTGCTGCACGGGGTGTTGCCCGCCAGCGTGCAATGCGCGTGTGTGGCGGCTCCTCCTGATACCCACAACCCCCATTTTCAGACTATTGTTAAACCAGTTTTCTGGATGTCCTCTGTCCATTCCATCAGCAAGTCATATCTGGATACAGTGACTAAGCACCAAGAGGAGTACAGAAACTCCTGGAGGGATATTACACTAGTGAATTAAAAAAAAATACGTGATCAACTAGAATACGAACCTCAAAATCCTTTTGTTTTAGATACTGGCTGTCTCGTTACTTTATTTAAGAAGAAAAAATTAAACGACGAGCACTTTGATTCTGGCGCAAACGAATGCGGGAATTTTTATTTAAGACTAAAAAAACTCAAATAATGTGATTGTGGCTCCATTAATTCCTTAAACTGTAATTACAGCGAATCAATTACCTTACTTCCATTTCAACTTTTCAGTTTTATTTAGATGAGTAAAACACCATTTACTGTACCCTAGGCCATTCTTCACTTAGTTTGGACAGAACCACCACAAGCCAAAAAAAATCTTAAATGACCACATTGGAAATTTTAAACGTACCAAAACAAAATTACATTTCGATGAAGAGAATGTAAAAAGAGTGTTTTTATTAGCCAAATTGGAAATTAAATAAATGATTTTTAAGTACAAATTTTAAGTCTCGTTGTATTAAAAGTTGACTTAAATATGAAAATTGTACTACAGTGAAATTGTAAGATTGTTCAGAAGTCTGAGCAACTAGTTGGCATAGGTAACAAAAGACAACTCACTTGGTACGAGTTCAGTGCACTGAAATGTCTAATAGTGCATGCCGTGACACCTGACCACCGGTCCCAAGAGGATATTCGTGGAGTTCGGTTAGGGGAAACTCAATTCTCTCCCAATATTATCTCGCCAGTTCGTGCCTACGCTCGGCCCGATCATTACCAAAGCCCCCACTCCCACCCTCACCCCACCGTCGACATCACCAGCCATTGGCCAGGCCGAACTGTGTGGAAACATCGGCTAACAGAATTATGAATGGGCTCTATTCAATCTTTCCAATTGGAAACGGCGACTGCAATGTTCCTTCCAAAGTGGCGCCGAATCTCAATATTTTATAAATGGATGCACAGAACCAACGCGTCCCTACTAAATTTGGACGATGGGTTTTTCTTATGAAGCAACCGATCTCAATAATGGGCACAGTTTTGGGCGCCCACTAAATGGTGGTTTGGGTTTGTGGGTGCCGTCCTGAATTGTTTGTCTTGGTGGATGCTTTATCTTACCTTGAAACAATTTTTATAAATAGCACAGACATTATCTTCATTGATATTCCTGCTACCTTATGAAGAACACCAGAAATTCTTTGAATCAAAAATTTGTTCAATAACTTTCGATCAAAATTGTGTTAAATAACTTTAGATCAAATTTTTGGAGTGTTTTCTTAGTAAAGAGTCTTGTTTGTTGTTCGCCTTAAACGTATCCCAGAACTAGAACTGTATGTTAAGAGGGCTCACCAGTTTCTTCCAGCCCCAAGGCCTTTCCTCCAGGGGTCTGATAATATTTTTAGCTTAAAGACTTCAGACTTAGGTAGGGATCATTAACGTGTACCTGATATGGTTCAGGCCCAAGCCCCACGGCTTTGCAAACGTTTTCAAGAAAGGAAGGAAGGTAGGAGTTTATCTCTCGCCCGAAAAAATTATGAGGTGTCGGCCGGGAATTGAACCAAAGATCACTGATGTAGAAATCAGATGCGCTAACCACTACATCACACGGCACTTCCTCATTAAACCTTCTGGTCCCGGACTCGTACACATGATCATTTACACATGCTCAATTATCATAATTATCCATAAGCAATTTTTGATCTTATATATTTTAATAAAAGTTTTACTCGAGAAAGGGTGAAATCGGGACAGCACCGAACGAAAGAGACGTACACGAGTGGCGAACTCATCATTTTTATAATTTATTTTATTTTAATTAATATAATATTATAGAAAAAAAGACGAGTTAGCCACTCGTGTACGTCACTTTTATTCGGTGCCATCCCGATTTCACCCTTTCTCGATTAAATTCATCACTGTCACATCTTTCTCAAAAATGTTTACTGTTACTAACAATCAAGTTTTGAAATTGTCAATTCAATTATTTCTACGGCAATACGTTATCATTTTACCAACCGTACTTTCTTAATCCTTTCTATGCTGAAATGACAATACATTTCAAAACTTAATATTTGCGCATCGTTAATCCGAAATAAGCGATGGAACAAGATGACAAATTGCTTTTGCCACCAAAATAATTCTGATGACCTGTTAAGCAGTCTACCACTCGTATACGTACATGTAATCCGACAGGTCGCGCATTACATGTTCGAGACATTTGCCCCATCAGAGAGGCAAAGCCATTTCTATAAGTTCTATAAGCCATTTCTATCTATCTAGGCATACGTTAGACGTTGTTGGAGAATACTCACAGTGTGCAGGCGCTGCGGAGGCGAGCCCAGAGCCCCCTGGCTGCGTCTCTCAAAACCACAGCCAGAACGATGCTAAAGAGAGAGCGTGTACACGCACAGTGAGTGTGTGAGAGAGCGAACGAACTCAATGACTGCACTCCACGTTCTCCCGTTCCAGAGAACACCAGATACGACATACGCAGCACCGAACATCCGCCAAACGCAGACCGGAAACCGACTGCGACATAGCGGGGCACGGTCGTGAATTTTATACGGTCGTCAGGAGCGTCCTTCTGCCGCACTCCAGCGTGTGTGACGCGAAGTTTGATTATTGACGAGTGTCGAGTCGCGTACCTTCGCGAGTAGGGACTTTTTTTTCCGCGGCTTCGCCGATCGTTCGTTGCGGCATCCGCCGTCATTCGCGTCCCCCGATGACACGGCATCGCTTCGGCGCCAATTCGCCGCCCGACCACCGGCCCTGGCGGCTCACGCGGCGCCGCAGCTGAGCCGGAGCGGATCCGTCCCGCGTCATGCGCGGTCGTCGCCGCCGTCGGTCGTCCAACTGCGACCGCCGCCATGTCGGTCATGTGTTTCGTCTGCAACTTGCCCATCCTCTCCTACCAGGCTTCGTGCTCGTGGGATCAGGTATTCATTCATTTCGTGCGACCGTATGTTGTGTTTGTCGATGGACCGGCAGTTCTATTTGATGTGTCCTCCGAGGACCTCTCGCGTTCTTGTGGGAATGGATCAGAGATGGTTCAAGTTCGACGATATCTTTTGTCATGTGCCAATTTTCTAGAGTCTGGCCGAGGACCTGTAGCACCAATGCTACAGTTTCTTATTTGTTTCATTTTTTTAGTATTGCTTCATTTTCTTTGTTCTTGTTTGGTGATACTTTCTGTAAATTCTTTTATTTTAACGGAACATGTTCTGTTAGAGCTCGCCACTCTAACAACTTACATCTAACAAATTTACCACATCCACATCTCCCGTGAAAAAATTAATATTTATAATTACTCAAGGTATATAAAACAAATATTAAATATTATTAATTTTCCATTGGAGATGTGGATGTGGTAAATTTGTTAGATGTGAATCGTCATCGTCTTGGCTGTAGCGTCAGTTCCCATGGGTTTCTAGTTTAATTTTTTCATCTTAAATAATAATTTACTATTATTCTTGGGCACAACCCCCATTTTTATTGAATATAAATCTTTTGCTTGACGTCTTCAAGTCGTTTCCCATCTCTGTAGATAAAAGCTTTTCAGTATTTGTTATGTTTTCTTACGTGAAACTAAAATTTAAGTAATTCATTGCACTAAGCATAGCCGTCATTGATAGAACTGTTTGAAGTAGTATTTATTTGCTCTTCAATTTATTTAATATTGCTCTCGAAAATTTCGATCCCGAGGTACTGGTCGTTCCCCTCGCATAGTGCCTGAGCACCATGAGATGACGTTACGCCTGTAGTACGGTTAACTACAGTTGATTGGGGAAACAAACAAAAAATACATAAACATTGAATTGCAAATTCTAATTACAAGTAAATAGTAGAATGTATAATTTTATGTTCAATACTTTTTGATTACTTTGTGAATGTATGCGTGAATGTATGTGTCTTTGTGAAAGTGTTGTCGTATCATTGATAAAATGTAATTGGGACAATCTGTTTGCTCTTCTCCGTCCAGCCGGGCGAGGCACTGGCCTTCTACCACGACACCTGCCTGCGCTGCGACACCTGCGGCATCGGTCTGACCGGTCCCAACTTCTCCAAGGCACGGCGCCATCTCAACAAGTTTCTGTGCGACCTGCACCTGGCCGACGCCAATGCCGCCGCGCTGGAGACCAGCGACTTCCTGCAAAAGCTGCGCGAATTCAAGGGCCAGAGCCTGGGCTACGCGGTGGCCCGGCGCAAGAGCTCCACCACCCTGGTCTTTCCCACGCCACCGCAGGCGTGCCAGGAGAACCTATGTCCCAAGTACCCGCACGGCACCCGCGTGTCGGCCGGCTACTGGATTGAGTGCTCCCACTGTCGGCCGCCCGCCTCCGTCACCACCACGACCATCCCAGTGCCCATCGTCAACACCACCGCCGCCATCACCGCGGACGCACTACAAATTGAGGTGTGTGTGTGTTTGTGCTTGTGCGCGTATTGTTTCATCGCCATTTTGTTTTTGAGACACTCTAGGCGTCCTTTCACGCAATCCGTGGAAGGCAAGATAGGTCGTCTTTAATTTAAATAGAGTTCTGTATAATAATTAAAAATGAGCGAGGTATTTTTAATATATTTAAAATTGCTAAATCCTCTACCAGAAGAGAACATATGTTAGAATGCGACGAGCAAAGTAAATTTATTTTAATGTGTTGGATCGAATATTTTGCAATATTTTAGTCTCGGCAATTAAAAACGTCACTGTGTTTACTCTGTAAACAAGATTAACGAAATGCAAATTGCTGTAATGCTTTTTGAAAGTAACACAATAATTTGATTGTTTCTCAGATTAGTCATGATTTGGAAAGCAATAATTTTAATATTTGAGATTCCGGTGAAGAAAAAATATGAATGTCTTCTTAATATCTTTTGGCGTGTTTAAAAGAAATGGCAGCCAACTAAGATTCCAAGACAAAAAACAACAATTCGAATGTAGTATGGCAAATTCTCGTACTCTTCATTTATTTAATGTAAATAAAAGATCGATCCGAAAAAGTATGTTTTTTTATAGCTTAATAGATAGACAATGGGAAAAAATATTCTGTAAACTTACTGTTGAAGAGATATGTAAATTTGCTGTTACGTAAATAAAGCAAGAGGTTAGGCTCCCAGAGTGTCTCAAAGACGTGATCCGCCACACAATTTCGCAGTGCGACAACTCGCCGCCGCCCGTCGTCGATGGAAGCGCCGCCGCCGGCGGTTTCGCCAACCACGCGCGCCGCGCCTCCACCGACGGTTGCGCTCCCACCCCCGTGCCCAGCCTGGCCTGCTGCGGCATCACCGTGACCACCACCACCATCACCACCATCACCACTAGCGCCTCCGACGAGAAGATACCCGGACTCACGCTCGAGGAGACGTTCCAGAAATTGGGCACCTTCGACCTCACCTCCTTCGAACAGGAGACCTACGAGCGCTACTTTTACGGCTCCGAGCACTGGAACTATTTCGGCAACGACGAAGATCTGGGACCCGTCATATTTACGCTCAAACAAGAGACACTCAACAATCGGGACCAGTTCAGGTAAGCACTCTTTCTATGACCAATCCTGGAACAACGACTATAGCTCAAGGATTTCCAATGCGTTAACTTTAGAGTTCACCGGGACAACGCCGGACGAAAAAAGACGAACAAAGTCGGCGATAAACTCTTCAAATAAAATACTAGAATAACTATTATTTAATAAGGATAAACTATAATGCAACTAACGAAAAACAAGAACGATGATGTTTCAGTTTTTTTGTCCGGCGCTGTCCCGGTCACAACTTGCCATTTATTATATATTCAAGACGTCCTATTCTCATTCTTTTTGACTTAGTTAGACCTTTGTTAGCAAAATGTCTGTGTCCTTAATTGTCTAAAACGCCGTGTCCTGATGTGGACCTGGCATTACTATCGGGATTGCCAATATAGATTTAATAAGCAATGTCACGATTGCAATAGTACAGTAGTAATTTCGGGTTCCTGATCTATCTATTAGCAATCGATTATCTAAGTAGTCGTTATGAAAAAATTTCGGGGTATTTTTGCTATTAACATCACCCTGTGTCCTGTCACCAGCTGTCCCAGATCATTTTTTGTCGCCCTCCTTCCTTACCAAAATATCACGAGCCGCCACTGTCACAGAATTGCGTATCCCGTGACAGACGGATCAGTCGATAGTCGTCTGAATCCGGTGGCCTAAAACTCGGTACTAATTTGGTTGTGGCGTCTGTCCCCGCAGGGTGATGGTGCGTACGTCCAGCTACAGCATCCAGGGTCTGATCCCCGCCTCGTGCGTGGCGGCCAACCGCTACGACCGGGAGGAGGTGGTCAAGTACATTGGCGACGAGATCGGACTCAAGCCGCCGCTCAAGCTGGGCCAACTGCCTTCCACGCCCGACGAGCTACTCAAACTCGACCAGGTAACCTCTGCACCTACTCAAAACCATCCCCCCATATGTACACATATGTGTATTTTTTGTTTTGCCAAGCTTGCACTCGGCGAGGAGCCCTTAAGAAATATAGAGCGTTTGTTTCGACTACTCTTAATCACGCAATGCGGCGTAGCGAGCGCTCGCTGCAGAGTTTATAGACGGGGTGAGCGACCGCCGATTTCCGGTTTTTAGGGGTCATGTACACGATAGTCTTTTACGTTTTAGCTCCATGGAAATTATGATTTTGATTGGACCGAACGCGCTCGTTCGATGGAAGATTTCGAAATAAAACGCTCTCTTTACTTAACTCAACAAAACTCAGGGGAAAAATTTTCTATTCCGGGGTACTGGTGAAAATGTGCCCCTCGCCATAGTGCCTAAGCACCAAGAGGGGTACAGAGCATCCTGTAGTGCAGTGACTACAGTGATTTTTTTAAATCGTAATTCCATGGATCAAACCGAGATATCATCTTCAGTATAAATATCCTTTTGAAGAAAGTAACAAATTTGAGCGCAATGTGGAATGATGGTGGTGTTCACAAAACAGGGCTGGTATGTCATGAAAGCATGCTGAATTCGCCAAATCAATGTTTCGAACAAACGTTACAATATCTATTCGAATCACAATGACTGTGTGTGTGGACACGTTCAATTCGACAAAATTTTTAATTTGTAAGCTCAATCTCGATATGGGCGCGTTTATTTCTATTGATACAATTTCATTTGCATACAATAAAAAGGAACGCACAATTACGTTATTGTACAGAGTAATTGAGATTTTGTGTCGAAACGCGGGAAGTTTTATTTTGATTACACAAAATTCATTCACGGGAAGTCATTCAAAATTTTTTATTTATTGATTTTTGGACCTCTGTTAACCAGTTTTGCCTTTACCGCAATCACTTGTAGAGGCGAAACCGTTTAACAGCGGCAAAAAATCTTCAAGCGGCAGGTTCAAAGCGAGGATTCGCGATATTTATTAAGAGTTTCACTTATCCTGATTTTCTATCCGATTGTTTAAATTTTTTGTTTAGACATATGTTACCTGAAATATTGCATAATCAGCATATATGATGGGCCAAGAATCAGGATAAATATATTTCAGATTGACTAGTTCACAGTTTTACTTTAAACAGATGTATTCTGTCAATTTGTATCATCTCGAATTTTCGGTAATTAAATTTTTGAATTGATTGGCGCTCGCAGTTGCAAAAGTATGTAATAGAAGTGGACGGAAACTGTCTCGAGTTGAGTTTTGTAAAGTAAACGTACGCATTTACCAAGTGTTGGTATTTGCATTCGGCGCTTGATGTTGTGCAACCCTTCCAACAAACATACACGAAGAGAGTCAATCTCCCCCCGTTGGTCCCTGTGGCTTTCACGCCTCGTAACCTATCAAGTTAGCGTGGCAGCCATTTACCAAAAGTGACATATTTTCTCATTAAGGTTTGTCATTTTTCTCATTAAGCGGTGTCACTTCGTAACTCCAGTTGCCAATCTGCTGTTGTTCAACTCAAATCTTAATTCAGATGCGGTCGGAAAAAATATATTTAATTGCCAAACGAGACCCCCAATTCATTCTGTTTCCGGTGATTTCTCTTTTCTTCGTCAAATGACAATCTGTCACCTCTGCAATATGGCAACAAAAATAATGAAATTTTACAATTGGGATTAGGGCTCAATTGGATATTTGCACCGCAGAATATTTGATATACGACGTCACCACATGCTGTGTATGCTCGACTATTTTTGATAAAGCGACATCGTTCGAAAAAAGCAATCGCTTTTTTTTTGGTGTGTTTGTGACATATAAACAAAATTGCTGTTTTCTTAATTATCGCAATATTGATTTATTAGCACATAGCGATCATAGTGAAACAATTTTTCTCTTTAGTGAAAATTCGCGGTTATATTTTTTGCTTATCGAACGGAAAATCTAAAAAAAATGAAGAGATATTAATATGTGGATGTTGAGATTGAACGCTAGGCGACACTCATTTCGTCATTTGACACGTCAAGACAAATTGTGCTTGAGTCACTTAATTGGCTTTAGTGAAGAAAACTATATTTAGTATCTTAAACCTTTATCCGATCATCGATATACAGGAACTGCAGCGTACCAATTGATTCTCTGAAACGCCGCCAGAGGGTACCAATAACTATGATGAAGGCTGGCTCGTAACAAGCCCATTATAAATCAATAATTAAGATATCCGTGTTCTATATTTAAAAAAATTAATTTTAATGGTGCCAAAATATACTTCAGTAGAAAGTAAATGATTATCTTATTTTCAATACATATACGAGGATTTTGAATTTGGTACGAGAAAAATTACTTGGGATTTATTATTTCACAATGAAATAATATTTGGAAAGTTTTTATTCCGCAAACGTCACAAAAAGGGATAACATTCATAAATTCGCTTTCCCATTGTCGATATCAGAATTTAGAACATCTCTAGACAGCTCGGATCTTGGACAAATGGAATTAAAGGTTAAAAAATTATATCACGTACGCGTATCAATAATTTACAGGTGGGTGGCGATCTTGATCTACTAAACTCGGAAGCGATCCAGCAACAAGTGGGCAACATTTCTCTCATTCATTCCTGACGTGCTGCTCCTATGGTTCGCTAATTTGCACAGAACTGATCATTCTGATCTATTGAATTTCACCACTTCGGTTTAGCCGAGGGAATAGTTCAAAAAAGTTATTTAACTAAATCTATAACCATAACCATACTGTTGTTGGTGCTGCGTCTAAGCATCGTGAAATGATGTAGTCGAATTTGGGGCTACAAAATGTTGTCTCGAAACGTTTGAGAAACAACATTAATTCAGAGATCCTTTTCACGCTAACAATTTTAGCTGATGATAAAAATTATTATGGATTTGAGAAAAAACGAAATTATACAGGTATAACTAAAATAAGAAACATTGCTTCGTAATGCAATAATCTTAAAAAATTCACAGAACTAGTTCGGACGAATTTACGAGACCAATCATGGGCTGCCTCATGTGGGCCCACTTCAATCTATGATTTTCTGTTCCTCTAACTTATTATTTATTGATAAGATTCCCGGGATTCCATTATCAATTCATGGAATTTGAGTTAAGGATCGAGTCGACTAGACTGAGTTTCACGTTAGCGAAAATTCCCAAATAATCTTATTTCCTAGGCCATCATGATCGCGTTGTGACAATAAATAATGCAGAATATTGAAGACACACCTGACTAATTATATTTAAATAAAATAAATGCGGTGTGCTCGTATATACGGCAGGTGATTGACGTTCGTTCGCAGCTGCAATTCCAATCCCAGTCGCCCAGAGGCATCATATATTATACAAGATGGAAGGCCATACCTAAATTGAGAGAATAGAAAGTTTGCGAAACGCGAGTGATTAAATTCCAGAGCGCTTTCCGCGTGCGACTACAGGTGGCGCTTTTCTATGAAATCTTGTTGGTCGCACTCTGACGTATTTCTGGAACTTACTTCTATTTCAGAAAATGTAGCTTCGCTCCCCTTCCCCCTAAAAGTAGAACCATAATACGCGCAAGTGAAGGCAAGCACATCCATATACTTGCACGTATATAGAACGCTGGCCTGACTACGAAGTAAACAACTTGAAATTGGGAAGGATTTAGGTGAGGTAAACGAATTGATCTCGAGGCAACTGATTACAGTTGGCACGGTCGATCGGTTTGGTGATGGGGGAGGGGAGGAGAGATGGAGGAAGATGGGTTAGCTGCAATTGCACGGGAAATAGTGGTAACGGAAATGGATGGGGTGGGGTTGCGTTGTCGTATAGACCGAGTATCGATGGCTCAAGGGGTGCCTATAACATTGGCACTCTTTGCATTACCGCAAGTAAGTCCGATTTTTATTGAAAACGACAAACTTGATTACGAGACGAAATCGCCGACTGAGTCTACAAGTCTTTTAAACTTTTAAAATTGATTCAGAATATCCTTTTTTGAAACGATTATGTATTTACTAAAATCGACAAACATTGATTCTGTGGACCCTCTTTGTGTGTGATCATTGCATTGCAGTCCGTTAAAAATGAAGATTAATAAAGCATTTGGTGACGTGAATTTATAAAAAGTACGACTTGTCGTAGCCCAGTCGGTATTGTGACTGACTGGCTCGGCGGTCCCGGGTTCGATTCCCGGCGCGGGATCTCGATAATTTCGATCCCGGTTTTCCGGATTTCGGGTTACTGGTGAAAAAGTGCTCCTTGCATAGTTCTTAAGCACCAAAAGGGGTACGGAAACGCCTGTAGTGCAACGATTGCAGTAATGGAAAGAAGAAAAGTATAATTTTCCTTGTCATGGCATATCCAAAGTACTAAAATGTCTTGTATTGCGGTACAGCATCAGGGGGAGCTTTTCTAACGCAAGCGTTTGCGCACGATTCAAGACAAATTAGTGTAAATGTTAAACGAATAGTTTTTTGGAGATTATCGAAATGCCAGTTCAATTAATATGACATTGTTGTGCTTTACAGGTGTTCATAAAGTCAGAGTTAAAAGTCGGCATCGCCTACGTCAAGGAGGGTCAGACCACCGAGGAATTCATTCTGGACAACAACGAGCACAGTGATCAGTTCGAGGACTTCCTGTTGATGCTGGGGGAGAAAGTTCGACTACGCGGTAAGTCTTGCCTCCATAAAATACCTTATTCATAAGTGTTGATGTGTATTCACATTTTGAAAGCATCATTTGTAGGAAAAGGAAAAAAATGCAAACTATTGCTAGTTTCATTTTATTACATGGATCAGGTATTCGCAAAAATCTTAAGACTCCATTCTGTAATTTTATAAAAAACAGTTAATATATTTCGTCGCTTATTCAATAGCTCACGAACGGCGTAACGCAGCGAAATGAAATTCACACTGGATGTAGTGCACAACACATCATAACCATTTTCAGGATTTTACGTTGTTGCGTTAGTGATAAATGAGCAATCATGAGCAAAGATATGGTTCTGGACACTGTCGAGTAATGATTGCGAGCATTGTTGACCAAATGGTGTAAATGAGAAATGATACTGTGTGTGCAGACTTGTGTCGCCTCCCAACCGGCATTTTGGGGAAACTGAGAGGCGGGTCGAAGAATTTGAATGAGGATGTCTTTGGGGGTAAAACGAAGGAATGTGGCTAACGACGTCACAAAACGAAACAACGCTTCCACGTAGTGACGCGTGATAGTCGTAAGAAATTCGTTAATGAAATATCGACTATTGGAACAATATCGCGCCTCACTATTTCCACGTTCTATGAACCCGGGTCCTTTGGCCTAGTTTCTTATAGATTCGAGAACACAAAATGAGGCCCTGTAATTTGCAGTGCACCTGACAGGCGCAGCAAGGCTAGTCTGCAGCTCTTGACGTAGCTTGTATCGCCCACAAAAATTACGGTAAAGCTTCTGACTCTCTATGCATGTGACCTACTTTACTTCATGCATGCGGAGCTAACGATAATGTGGGGGTGCCGAGAGTATGGCGAGAGTGCTGCCACCAATGCGAGTTGGTGAATTCTCGCAAATTCCCCATTCTTTATCCACTCAATAGGCCAACAAAGAAATTAGTATCCTACTTTATGCAAAGCTGCTTTTCAAGCTCGGAATCAGCTTATGTAACCGGCGGTGAGTGGGAACAACGTTCTCTCCATTCATCGACTGTATTGAATATTTCTCTGCCACAAACCGCGCATTCATTATTAGAACCTGTCGAATGTCTTCCAGTTGGGTTGCGTTTATTTTTCAATTTCATTGAACGTCGATTTGAATTGGAGCACCGCCGGAAGTGACACTAGAGAGAAAGGCGGGAGGATGCTGAAGGACATTGATAAATTTCAGTGGAAACTGGAGTTGGCACCTGCCAGCGATAAACGATAGACAAAAGCCAATCCATTTTTATGACATATTTCACTCTGGCATTCCACCTTCTCGTGTCCGGAGGTAATATTCAAATTATTAATCGACATCCGTTTTCAACGCGCGCTCCAACAATAAATAAATCTCTTCAATGCATGAGGCTGCCACGGGGTTAACTTATGTATGACTGGTACATTTAGCCGCCAGCTGGCGTTGTACTCTCGAAAAATCTCTCCTCAATGAATTTTGAGGCCACCTACCGGTAAAGAGCTGAAACAAATGACTACTTTTCGGGGCTTATTGATCCTGGTGGTTGACGTAAGCGCGAGGTCGTGGGTTTTATTAGTTATACAGATGTCGGAAACATTTTGCTAAATCATTTTTCTCTATTTGGGCAAAGGATTTGATATATACATATATCGAGTATACTGTATAATTTGTTTAAAAATAGCAATTCAGTGTTTTCTATCATTTTTGTTGAGTTTCTTTTTTGTTTGGGAACAGAAAAAAAAACAGTTACAGTGTGCTTAGCTTTTTTTGTTCGTGCGCGTCTCAATTAACGATTCATTTTGGATTTTGGCACAGCGAGTCTGTTGGATTCGCGCGGGCCACTTGAGCTGGTGCCGTATATATAAAATGGCCCCGAAGGAGTTTCGTGGTTGCCCACCCATTATATGGCTAACGGGCAGAGTAAGCGTACGGGCATTCCGTGTAGGCAACCGCGCGTGATTTACGTTTCTTTTTACGCAATTCTTGAAAACTGGCGAAGACTGTGTTCCTTCCGTGTATATTGCGTGCCAGACACACTTTTCGGTTAGAGAATGGATCGAACCAGGAAGGGGATTCGTAAAGAACAGTGGTGGACAAACCTTCTATAGTTTCCTCCTTCAAGGAAACAATACCGTGAAACGAATTATTTTCCGAGATAATTTGAGATATTTCTGATCGAGAGAGAATGATTAAGCATAAGGGAACAGACACGGGACAGTGACGTGGAAAATCGGCGTCGAGATGGCGAAGATCCATAAATAAAAATACTATATTTTGTGTCTATATAATAAACTGTTTCATTGTTGACTTTTTAGATCTTTTTTCGTGTATGGTTATTTCAAGGCGCTGCCTGTAATAGCCAGCACTCGATTAATGTGCCTTATTGAAAGGAAATTTTTTGACGTAGAACAACGGTTTTCTTTGTAGCATTGGGAGTCCCCGAAAGTAGCGTCACACGTCCCTGCAAACCCAAAATACCATGGTTGTGTGATAGTTATATTATAAACTGCGGCCGTATGTCCGAATAACAAAGGTTTTGGATCCACGAACCCAAGAGCGTGAGTTCAAGCCCTGTTTGTTTTTGTTTAGTTAATTTATTCTATTAGTTTCAAGCGATATCAGTCAAAATAAGACGTATGTTGACATATACACGATTTCAGTGTCATGCGCGTCAGAGTGGAAAAGATGGTCGGCGCAGGATCCGACGAGCGTGAGTTCAATTCCCAACATTGAATATGTTGGCTTTGCGGGTGAAGGGGAAAAGGGGTACTGCTTGAGTTACGTACTTATTGAAAGTTTTTACTCAGTCCACTCTATTCAATTGTATCTTCCTAGATCGGAAACAAATTTTGAAGGACATTTTGGAGAACATTTGCAAACGTGCGCATTCCAAATGAGTTATCATAAACTTTTATTTTTTAAGTTTAGAAGTTGACAACATTTTTGCGTTGGATGCGCCACCTGAAAGCCAAAGCTCGTATTAGCAGATTGAGCAGTGCGTTTCAATGGAAGGCCATTAGTAAAAGAGCTTAGCACACTCCCATTGAGTCACATGTAAGTACAGAGTAAGCGTGGCGTGGAACAGCTCATCCGGGCAATTTGCTCTTGCCTTATTCCACGCACGAAGAATGAGCGCACCACCATCCTATTTGCGCACCTCTGATGGAGAATTAGGGGACTTTTCGATCCAATGATCGGTTCGGCGAGAGGTGCAAAGGCGGCAGACTTCCGAAGCATTGACTGCGCGACAGAATGTTGCCGTTATTCCACATTGTTATTCAAAAAATGGGTGCGCCTTTTTTATTAATTCGGCACGAGCAGTCTGATGATGTGCATGTTGACGCGTTCGTGTCGCCATCATTCTAATTGCCTTGTTTTGTTAATAACAAGTCGCTGGGGCCTGGAGCTTGCGTGCATCGTCTCGGAGGTGATGGTGGCGGTGGTAGGGAAAGGGGATCGGAAGTTGTCATCCCGGGCGCCTAGTTGTCATTGCACCTATTCCATTGTTCAACAAAGTAGACCATCCTCATTATGGATCGCATCAAGTGTAATATCGACTAAATGTCCTCAGATTAAGTGGAACGATTATTTCTTGTTTCGTGTAGATCCTTCGTGATTGTAATTTAGTCAAACGAAGGGACAGTCAAATAAAATGTTTCAAGGGGATTCTGTCATCGTATGTCACCCCTTTAACCGGCTAATTGATTTTCAAACCCCCCATCCTTCCGAACAATTCTTTTTTTTTTTAAATTGATAGCCTAAAACGTAAACAGTTACAAAACAAACTTAACAAAACTTATTATTTAATTATTATATTTTTTAAATCTCACAACGTTGGTAGGGTTGAACTAGGTTTAAGGACTACAGATTCTATGGATAGGAATCTCCTCGTTTAGCAATAGCTGTTGCTCCAGCTAAGTTTTGCACTAGTTTGAGAACAATGATGTCGTTTTGCACTCGTTATTAGTACTCGTACTGCGGCCCTCAACCGGTTGGTGTTTGTCCCTACATAAATCCTGGCTCCAACCGTAAAGTCTTGACATATTGCTCCGGGTTAGCGGAAGTTCTCGGCGTCTGGGGCGACGGCACCTTCATACGTCCAAACGTACTATTAACAGAAATGGTGTCTGTTCTCGTATCTACACTGTATAAGAAAATGGAATGACGCGCTGAAAAAGAAAAATGCGCCGAATTCTTTCTTGCCTGCTCATTCTCCAAACGCGCCGCTGTAATTGCCCCTGTCAATTACGTTGGTGGGCCATTTTTTCCACCCGTCCATCTTATACATGTTCTATCGATAGAACACTAACGCGAAGGCTTCCTGGGCCTGCAAATATTTTGACTAGTGTGGTGTAGCATATTGGATAAAACACGATTGCGACGTGTAACTGATTATGTTTAAACAACTGCTGCTTAACGACCTGGAAAATTCGATACAGAAATTTTTATATTTTAAGTTTAATTAATTACATTTTACTTTATAATTCTACTTTCCAAAATAACTGTTGCGCAACCGTCAGGTAACAATCACGTACCAACTACGAGCGGAATTCAAGTTTAGAAAGATACGAAAGCCATAAATCAAATTGCCACGATAATTAATTACATGTGAAATGAGAATTCCATGCCGGATGTTTCATATTTGTATTTTAATTAATAATTTTTATCTGCTCTGTAGCTCATAATATACTATGAGTATATTTGACCGTTGCACATCCGTCATTTTGATTTCAACCAAATTAAGACCAACTCGCTTCCAATTATTTCGATAGGCTACAAATTCATAAATAAAATATGTCGCAATTAATTAAGGTTTCTGAAATTAAGTAGCGATATAATTTCACCGAAACTCGCATTGAATCACAAGCTAGGGTTGTCTGATAAGGGGTGGTTAAATATTTGGGTATTGCAGTTTTGTCAGAGGTACAGAGTAGTGTAGCGGTTAGCGCTTATGGTTGATACATGCAACGCGGGTTCGATTCCAGACCGAGATCTCGGGAATTCTTTTTCGAGGGAGAGAAGTTCAAAACGGGCGCCTTCCTTAGGAATGGAAGTACAATATATAAAATCGTGGAACCCGAGTCTTCCCAACTGTAAGTAAAAGTTCCCAACCTAAGTAGAAATCCATAGCTAAACAAAAATGACCCAGGTCGGCCTTAACTCCGTAACACGTATAGCTACAAAGAGGAAAAGAGAATAACACACACTGGGAAGGATGCAATGATCCAGGCTCAATCGGTCAGAATTCTAGTCCGAATCCCGGATATTATTAGCGCATAAATATATTAAAAAAATAAAAAAATAAACCAATAGCTGGCCTAGGACTCCGTCGGCTGAGCCTCATACGACGAAAAAACGTGGTATCGGTGATCATCGTGCTGGCAGCCTCGGTTTCGTAAATTGCGTACCCGCGACTGAAAGCCCCCAAACCCGGGGAAATAATTGCTGGTGGCCCGCGAAAAGGCTTCGTGTTGGAGCATTTTTCAACGGGCGCGGCTCGACAGTTCGATCGGGCGTGTGTGCGACGCTAAATTACCGTGAATGGGCGAGCATAAAGATAACTGGTATATAATTGTGTGTGTCCACCCCACTCCACCCCCTTCACACGACGAATGGCCGCGTTGCGAACCAGAATCTTCTCGACTCTATCTCCGAAACTGGAACGATGCCACCAAAGATCTACAGTAGAAGGCCCTAGACGATTCTACCCATTCGATAAGTGTGTGCGTGTGTGTGTGTTTAAAAAGACAAGGTGATGCCTTTCGTCGATCGCATCTATTGGGGCTACTTGTAGCGCCACCAGGGCGAATAAAGTTTTAGTCTACTGATGTTACTACGTTTTCGGTGGTCGTCTCAATTCACTGTGACGCCCAAAAACGGCTACTCAATTTTTGATCATGAACCGTGCTCTAAACTATTTATTCTCGTCGAATATCACCGATTGGGCTAATAGTAGAAAAACGGATAGCTACTCTCCGCTGGTATCGTTCTGTTCGCTAATAACTCGATTTAGAAACAACTGTGGAGTCCAATTTATGCTCGACAATTCAATTACTCTTAACCTGGTTACGAACTGTCATACATTTCATTTTTCATTTAGAGACGTAACGGGATGGGACGCCGTTTCCCTTTGTTGATTAATATACTCTGTATGTCTATTAATTTATACCATCAGGTCAAAACACTACAGGATTTTCTGTACCCCTCTTGGTGCTTGTGCACTACGCGAGTGACACATTTTCGCCAGTACCCCGGGATCGAAATTATCAAGAGCCCACGCCGGGAATCGAACACTGGACTGCTAACCCAGTCAGTCGCAATACCGGCTGGTCTACAACGAGTCGAACAACGCTGTACCATTTTGTACAAATCGTATCAATTTTTGTTCACCATAGAAAACGTATGAAGCGATCCGTGTTCTAATTTCAATCGATTTTCTATTATTTATTGAAAATATGTCGGCATATCAGACGCAGTTCCAACACACACACACAAATGGGCTCGATCAAGGAAGCGAACCGGCGTTAGTGTCACAATATTAAATTAATATTTTGTTCGCAGTACTTAGACATTCCAAACAGAAAATAGGTGAAATGGAAGATTACGTCGATGGAAGCTTATATCCTAGAGTGGACTTATTTTTCCCCAACCAATATTTTATTAATGGTTCTATTCTCTGAAATTGGTCGTGACCAAAGAGAACATAAAAGCAAGACCTGCGGTGTTATTCTATTTTATACAGCTTGGTACATTGTTACGAAAACACTTGCAAGTGCGTGGCTATAAAAATATTTTGTTTATTCTTATTTTTTATAATGTTTTAGTAATAAACGCTGTGCTTTCATGACATTTTTATCATTAACCGCCCATTGAGCGCCGCCAGCCCATTCGAAGACGTCTGTCACTGCAGACTTTCACAACGAAATCTTCATTATGAACCACGCCAGGGTTCCCCGACCTCCGCCCACCACCAGCTGTTTTCCCCCAAACGCAAGGCAAACACGTTTAACTTTATGAGGCGATGCCTTGTGTGATTGCCTGTGCGTGAGGGGCAGCCGAGCGTAAAGGGCTGTATGTAATGGTTGTGCGGCACGCCCACGCTCAGCGCTCGCGACAACGTCTCGAAATTGAAAATGTCGTTGGACCGCTGCTTGTTTGCCACGATAGGAGTCTACTACGTGATTGAGCTGTGAAAATAAATTTATCCTCCTGTGACCATAACGATTTGAGATTTAAAGTATCATTGTGAATAAATAGTTACAGGGTGGCCCCAAAAAAATGATCCTCTATATTTGATCTTAATTTCTGAGATAATAATTTTTACACACATTTTAGATTAAACATTTTTTTTGTTCGAAATCTGTTCCTTTTATTTGACCCATACACAAGCTTGAAGTCAAGCGCACCACTTTTCGGTCGTTCATCTTGCGGAGTCTTGTTGACATCTGTTAGTTGCGTTTCAGACTCTTGATTGAAGCATTTCAGATGAAGATTTGATTTGATTATTCGGTCAACTGATGTCTGATAGTGAAATTCCAAGTCTGTTCGTAATTTGTTGTTGTAAAGATTGTGATTGCGGTTGATTTTCCTGTTTGAAACTTGTCGATCTTCTTCAAAAGAACTTGCTGTCCACGAGAGATCCAGTTTTTCTTGGAGAACTCTTCGCTGCCTAACAGCGTATTTTTTATCTGGTGCAAAAATTCTCTTGCGAAGAAGATCTCTTAAAAAAGATCTTCTTTGCTGGACACAATTTGGGACATTTTTTATTTTACATATTGCTTTTGAAGAAGACGATTTTGGAACGTCAATAGTTAAGTCGCAATGACGAGCCTTTCTCTCCCACTCACTTTTTCTGAGTCGCTTGCCAATTATCACATATATTACAACACAGGATCTCAGAAGGATGACAATTTATCTAGTAGTGTAACTTCCAAGATCAGGTTACAGGGTCTCTGGAGGTCAAATTCAGCAGCGGTATGTCCGAGTCCGGAGTTGCCGTTACATGAACTAAATATTTGCACACTCCACACGTATCTTCATATTTAATCTGATTAGTATTTTTTCGATACATCTGTTTGCTGGATTCTTGTTGTTTTATCGGGGTCCGTTGTCAGCCAATAGAGCAGTCCACTGTTTGAGAGTGCAGCATGTTTAAATTCGATATCAATATGAGATGTAGTCTACGTCAGACCATTCCGACGGACACACATGCGGTGCAACCACCAAACGTTTCGTCTCTTGGGCTGGACATCCCACCAAATGCAAATAACTCGTCCAACAGGAACAGAAATTCGATAAAAGCGAACCCGATTATATTTAGACAAAACAAGCAACGTCCGAACGCTCATTGTACTCCGAACGCGTATGTACAACTTCACTAAACCAATAAATTTATTGACATATGTCCTGTATGCGTACAGTAATACCTGGCCACCAATTATGGCATGTTTGCATAAAAGCTGATGACGCTATCCAACATATGCCAGGTGTGGTGCCAATTGTCGACGCTAGTCGTAACCCTAAAGTGACCAGGACAGTTATTTTAGATATTTCGGATATTTTATTGTGCTCGTTCAGAGTATTCGCCGCGTTGAGCTCGTAAAATTGGGCTCATAAAATAACTTCTGTTTAGAATGAAAATGAAAAGGAAGTTCAGAATTGCCACCATACCTTTCGGTAAATGTAAGACGATAATTGGCAACGCTAGTGTTAACGTTAACCGTGTTTGCACACTGCAAATAGACAAACAGTAAACCGACAGCGCAGCTCAAAACATAATGTTCCTGGCACGAATAATCTCCGGAGCAATTAGGTTTTCTTCTCATTTCATTGCGGCCTAATTATGTTCTGAGATCGCGCGTTCGTTAAAGGGCACCATCGGAGTAAATAGGGAATGCAACCCAACAAATAGACTATGAAAAGTTACTTTTCCTTCCAGCATCCGGCATTTCCATTTTTTAATATTCATTTTAAATAATAATGACTTGAAACTGTGTGAAGAGAAAATAGTTTAAGATGTTACTCGACGAACTAACTATGCTTCTAGGTTGTTATGACGTTGTGCTACCTTGTTTTAAAGGATACCCTTTGCCAATATTACATGTCTGGCACTATCCGAATTTCGAATTGTATTAAGTTGTGGAGAATATAGTTCTGGTTTATAACAAACAAGAGGGGTTCCCGGCTTTGCCTGGGTTTACAGTAACCACCAATGAAATAAAAAATGAATTATTTAAATTTACC
>JAQGBY010002589.1:0-22349 GCA_034698785.1 Mycogona germanica | reverse complement strand
TCAAATCCAGAGCCTTTTAAAATAAATCCATTTCTGTCCCCAACTGGTCTTTCGACCCCCGCCATAGGTCCCTCTCTAGGGAGCTGCTTGCAATAATTTGTAATTGTAATTGAGTAAGACAAGCGTTGGCTTTGCCACAAAACACCAACACCTTCTTAAAGAATTTCCCGATAGATGGCGGGAGGAGACTAAGAGAACGTTACTCCAATTAAGTAAGTACTGAATCGCCGATACGGTTTATATTGTGTTAGGGCGAGTCAAGATTTTCAGTCTTCCACGCAGACACATCCGTCTCAGTGTGTACAGAGTATATCCTATATTGTTAGACTGAGGTTTTCGCTGTCGCCTAATTGGTAACAATCAGGGTGGCGGTGGGGGAGGTGGTGCGCCGTGGTTCCCTCATTGTCGAAGCAAACAATGGTTGCGTCGGCCTTACGAGACCCGCTTCCTTTTTACAGTTTCTATGGGCGACGCCTATCTTACGTTATCAAGTTAATTGCGGGCGACACTTCGCCTAAAACGAAGCATTTTCTTATTACTCGTATTAGCCGGAGAATTAGCTTCCACCGTATTCTGCAGAGCACGCTCGATGCGAAAGTCTCGTTACATCTTCACGGGTTCGGGGTAAGACCACCTATTCATCGCGAGCAATTGCGTCCGATTATTGCAGATATTCAATAGCTAAAAAGAAAAGCTGTTAAGGCAGAAGAAATGTGGTCTCGGCCATTCGCAGCAGCGTCATGTGGTAAATGGACAGTTCGGAGGAACGCTTGTTGCTCAAAGTTGGGCGTTGGTTTTTGTTTTCTTCTTTTTACTTCCTGTGCAGTTGCCCTTTCCAATGTCGTTGTAAAAGAATTTGATACCCGTTTATTTTTGTTTTTCTGATATTGCGGCGAAAGTTGTTTTTCTTTTTCCGCTTTCTCATGTTCTGTTTTTTTTCTTCCCTTCGCTCTTTGCACCTGGAGTGTTGCGTTTAATGTGTCACTTTACATTGTCGTCTAACGTCAATCTTGTTGCGTCTTGAGTCCGCTATTTCATAAACCAGTTCTTGTTGCTCTCTGGGATTTGTATACAGGTGTACCAGAATTGCTAGAATAACCGAGCGATTGTACTATCAGTATCCCCATTGAATTAGTCTTTGAGTTCTAAAATTATCAAAGAAATTGTAATCTGATATTATTCGAAAGAGACACGTTGTAGTTGGCAATTACATAAAAATGTCTTATCATTGGAAAATGGGGTTAGCTCCAATTGCCTCGATTTAAAAATCATTAATGACCATTGAAAAGCAATGACATATTATAGATTGTAAAGAAAATTGAAATCATCAAAATGAAATTACGTGTAGTGACGTGTAGTGAAATTACGTCTCGCTGACGTACTCGAAGCAAGAGATACGTTCTCACAGACTATAGATAGTGCAACGTTTTGCTCGAGCGCCATCTAGTGAGCATCGTTACTAGGTGTTACTAGGTTTACATTGTTGGACTAGGTGCGTGCATGTTACTATATTTCCTGCGCTGAACACACCACGTCCATGCTCACAAGTCTAACGTAATGAGTGGATCATCTTACCTGAGGTGAGAAAGAGAGGTGGCGGATTTTGTCGCGCATATCTTGGATGAATGAATGGTTGGTGGAAAGAGTCTGTTGAGACTGTTGGTGAGGGATGGGTGGGGATGTCTAGGTGGGAGTGATGCCCGATTCCGCCTATTAGACCTATACCGGCCCGCAAAACCTGTCTTTATGCGTACGAAACAAAACGAAACGAAACCAGCCGGATTCCTGTAATGGGACGTGTTCGGCTCGCGGGATACAGCGGTCAGTCGTGTCAGCACCTGGTTGAGCGGCGAAAACGTATTTAGCAACGAATCAATTTTTTCATCCGTCTTTCACTGACCGACTCGGCAATTTTCGGGTACCGTCTTCTCCGTCTGGTGAGGCGTCACAATTAGGACGAAAATCAAATTGTGTGGGTTGAATCCCGGCCCGGTTTTAATTGCCAGTCAGTTGGAAGATGCGGATGCTGGTTCGGACTCTTGCTTCCTGCACCTTAACGACAGTAAATATTAAATAAACGTCGCAATAGTAAATACTGACATCCACACCAATTGATGTCCTAAAAGAATTTAGTCAAGATCAGTTTCCGTATCACAGGATCCTCCTTTGCTCATACAATCGTGTCTGTACAGTTGGAAGACTTCCATTGTGTTACGTGTACTCTCTGTCGATAACGTTGATGTGTGGTGCGTTTGCAATTCCGGTATTTAAAAACATGAAAAATTCAGTGCTCCTCTATATGCGCGGATAGGTAAAAGTTTCGCGTGAGTAGTGTGTGGGCTCATGTTTAAATTGCAGACTGCTGTTGGAGTTCGCACGAAAGACCTTTCCCACTGGCTCGGGGGCAATTTCATCAGGCGCGCTCGGGACTCTCCTCTGTTGTACATGTATATAGTACAGCGTCTAGGGAGTGCATGACCGCCAAATAAAATCGCCTCGCACATAAATACAGGCACCGTGCTGCTGGGAAACCAGATCGAGCTCTCTCTCGCATGCCACCTATAGAATTAGTGGTATTCCAAGTTGATGAAATAAATGGAGAGGGGGGTGGGGTTGAGCGGGGCGGTGAGATTTATCCCGTCGACGAATCATGGACGACAAAATGGCGCTGTTGTCTAATGCGTCGGTGAGCGAAACCCCGGTCTGGGTTTCCATACCTAGCGCAGCCAAGAAAGAGAAGTAGTTGTTGGGGGTCTTCTTGCCTATGTGTTTCATATGCAGTCTTGTTTGTTCACTCGTGTTCGTCAATGTCATTCTAGCTTGATATCTCTTTGGGTGTACTCTGTAGCACTAGCTGTTTCCTGAAATGAAATCATTGGAATTGTTTCTGGGAGTAACCGGTTGCCAGACTGTAATTTGTATGGATATACGGAGTAGTTCGAAGAACAAGAAATTCGAGGTAATTTATTTTCCATCAAAGATACGAGCTGGCAAGCAAGTTAACTGGTGATGAGCAGGCGATTGGAATTACAAGTTCATGTGAAAATTTATTTATAGGAAGGTTGTTTTCATATTGACAGATAGACCATTCTACTCTTCCAATGTGATTGATTCTCAAGAAATTTGTCTGCTTTAGAACATTTCTTTTAAACACAAGATTTCGGCACGATCGATCGCAAACATTTACACGACGCGGCCCATCTCAATTATTAATATAAATAGATTATCTAATGTTTACTGAGCATTTGAATCTTATAAGATGAGGTCCTGGACAGAGACACCCAGGCTTTCAGTTACTTTGTCTGAACAAACATGAAATAAAATCTGAAAATGAGAACGACCTCGATTATTTGATATATTTTTTAAGTTAGATTAATCTTAGAATTTACAGATATTAAAGTATGGGATAGACTTCATTTTTTATAATATACGGGTTTGCAACTCTTACCTACGAATGGTGACCAGTGGGGCTGACTCGCGAACCCCGTTATTGGCAGGTAGGCAGTGCAGGTAATTTCTCGGCCAATCATCCCCGCAGGAGGTTGGCGAGGCGGAGGTAAAATGGGGGTGGGGTTGATGGTGGTGCTGCAATCGGGCGAACGAAGCATATTTCCATTAGAAAAAATAAAATTCTCGCGTCTATTCCCCCAGACTCGTTCTTTCGGCGTGTGTGTGTGCGCCGAACATCTCGTACGAAAAGATAAAATATTTTCTCTCCCCCTCCCCCCATCCTCCTTTCTTTCTTCTTCTGCCCGCCAAGTGCTCTCAGGTAGATTTTTTCTCAGTCTCCCCAAACTCGAGCTTGGCTTTTTTAGTCGTCGGAACTTACACAATACATATTGCGTAGTATGGCGTTTGTGGAGAAAGTGTGCGATCTCCGGTGCGTGACTTGCCAGGCTCGCCATGTTTCGACTCCCGCAGCCGCTACCTGTGGTGCCAGATAAGAGGGGGGAACAAATTCGAGTAAAAAAAAAATAGTGTTATTTTCTATCTTTATTTCTATCTGATAGTCATTTGCCTCTTGCAGATGTTGGGTTGTGTCCCCCCGAGATAGCAAGGAACGAAAGAGGTGCCGAGTAATGTAGTGACTAGGGATTCGGATTATCTGTTTACTACTGCTCACTCGATCATCATAGATCGCGGGTTCAATTCCCGGCCAAGACCAAGACTTTTCTGGGGAGAGATATTCCTGCGTGCGATTTCCTTCGAATGGAAGTGAGCGGGATTCGTGCCTGGACGATATTAGGTGCGCGTTAAAGATCCTTAGGCAATATATCATGATAAAAGGCGTTCAGAACGAGCGGTTTTTGTTCCTTCTGCGATTTAGAGTGCCCCTTAAATATGAATTAAAGAGCCAAGTGCGTGTCCAGAAACTTCCGTTTTATGCCGTTTTTTGTTCTTTCTTTATGAGCGTGTCTTTATGGGATCACGAAACTGTTGACCACCAAACACATTTTATAATCGTTTAATTTTTCGTTTCGTGCCGGTTTCTTTTCATTGTTAGTAAATTTACCGTTTCCAAGCACGCATACCATTCGGAACAACTACACGTATTTTATTTTAAAAATAAGCATAATTGACCAATACATTTTCGGAAAAAGAGAGAACAGTTTGGTTGCGTGAATCCATTTCACGCACGCTCGATTTGGAAAAAAGAATCTACTCTTTCCATTTTCTGTTAGTTTTTTTCCTCAGATCTTCTTGCGCATAATTAATATGCACAAGCTTATTTTTTAAAACCGATAGACCGGAAAAGTTTGGGTTAATTGTTTTAATCCCCGTCAGTGACCGTGACAATTCCAACAACATACTGTTGGAAGTAAATCATCTCGATTACTCTCGGGTGCCGTCTCAGTACTCCTTATGCGAGTTGGCAGGAGGCAATAACCTATAAAATCGAGTCTCCTCCTCACCAAATAACACATAGTCCACTATAAGCCAAACTTTCACTCCCGATGTCCCGAGAGCGAGACCTCGCCTTTCAATCGTGGGCAGGCTTCTCAACTCCTGGGTCTTGGGGGGAGGGGTGATTTTCTATTCACCCAGAGAGGGCGCGGCCATCGACTCCAAAGAGCGAGTGCACCACTCGGGCAGAGCCACGAAACGCCCGCGGATCTAGCAGTTACCTGTCTACCTGTGTGTGTGTACAGCATGACGAAACAACAACCAGGTACCAAAAAACCTTTTTACCTGCTCCAAACCACTTCTTCAAATGGCAAGGATATGGACAGTTGTCCAGGGCAATTGCCTCTGAACTATTGTCTCAAGTGTTGAGAAGAGCCGATGGTTATAACGACCCAATAATTATCCGATTTCCTAGAACGTGTAGTTTAAAAAAAAAAATATTTGTTGATAAGTGGCCCATAGGCGTCTCTGCATTTAGCCGGTGACTTTAGCCATTAGTTGTAAGCTACCTGCATGTCCTGTCTTCATCCCCAAATATTACAGTCAGAACAATAAATATAGTTGTCTTGGGATGATTGACGTGAACGTAGAGAGAGCAACGTGAAAGTGACTGATGACGTCAGCAACGTTGGCCGAAATTTCGTCTTGAGAGAAGCAACGTCGTGGAATGACAGTCCAGCTCAAGAGGAATGTCATGGACTCAAATACCTGAGTAAAATAATTCGTAATCTTTAGATTTCATAATATTTTAAACCGTACGTGCGGGCAAGGCATTAAAGTCATGCCATCAGTCAACCCATCTCTTTGTGTTATTTACTAAGATGGTTCATAGCGTTTCCGCCCTAAAAAACCAGGAGGCGACCTGGTTATTTTTGCCTAGCCTAATCTTGCTAGGCAGGGATCTTTAACGCGTGCCTGATATAGTACAGACACGGATACCACGGTTCCACTTCCATCCCGAAGGAATGCGTGTGTAGGAATTTCTCTCACCCGAAAAATTCCGAAGCCGGGAATCGAACCCGCGATCACCCGAATAGTAACTGGTCACGCTGCCCACTACGTCGCTCGAGACTTCTCGGCCATCCCATCGGGTCAAGGCCAGTTACGCCAAGTTGTCAGGACACCACCCATTCGTGGCCACCGGCGGTCAAAAGCTTTAGCGTCTGTCCAGGGCGCAGCGTTTAAAGGACCGTCCCTCTTCAGGCCGTGCATGTACAGAGCAGACAGGTGTGTTATATTGCGGTCGGGCCCTGTGTGCCTGTGCCGACGAAGAGATTCCTCCGTCTTGTCCTGCAGTAGATTCTGTTCGTCGCTCATCGTCCATCGTCTGTGTGTTGCGGACGCGGTAGCCCATTTTTCGTGAATCCTCATTCCTCCAGCGCACCAAAACAGGCGGCTTGGTGAGAGAGCATCGCGCTCGGCCTCCGCCACCACAGCGTGTGGAATGTTAACAACAATGGAGGTTCTTCCTCCGTTCTGGCCCCGTGACCACCACCTCGGCTACCTGATTTCGCTCCACGTCCGCCCGGATTAATAATTCGTCGACGTGCTCCCCACCCCACCAAAAAGGAATATCATTTCTACTGAATGTGCGCGTTGGAACTTCGCTCCTGGTCGGTCGGTCTGTCGCTGAACTAGGATATAACCTCCGATATGACAACGCCGCCGTAGGTGGCAGACGCCACAGCATCTGAACGTCGGAATCGGTCCCCTCACAAATGGTTGTCGACTGGGCAGGTAAGAAAGTGAAGCGGCGTCTTAGGTGCTTCGTTGACGGTTTAATTGGTGCGCGTTACGAAATTGTTTGTCTAGAGAATTGAGTCTTGTCAAGACTGCTTCACTTTCCAAAGTTTGATTTTTTTTTGGCATAAACTTTTTCGGCAACCGACAAACCTTTTTACGAATCGCGATTTTGTTGGTTTTGTCTGCTCCAGATATCCAGGGATTGATTTTGGGGGTGGAAAAAATGAGTTTGAGAAAATAGTTCCCATAATTTGGTTTCGACTTTGGGCGAGCCTTTTTCTTATCTCGATTTCAGACGTGACGTGATTGAGTCCGCGAGCTTCTCTTGAACGCCGCCAGTGGGTGCGCATTGCCGTCTAAATAAGAGACCATTATAAATTTAGACATTGCGTCAACTTCTGTGAAAGTTTCAATCCGATACCGACGAATGGAGTTTCGTTTATCTTTTTAAAGTACTGCATGTTTCGTTATTAGTCGTATTCGGGGGTTTCTAGACTCCATTCCAGTATTTTTTTTGTTATCGTATTTCCATTTGGAAAAACAATTTTTTATCTACTACGGCGTATTCATGTTATTCCATTTCCGTAGCAACGTTCGCGTCGGAATTCCTGTAATTAATGGGCCAGTCGATAAAGTCTATTACATTTCTCACTACCCGGTATAGTTGTCGACATTTTTACAGTCTGTAGTTTACGTTTCTGCCTTCCTCGGTCCGTCGATGCACTGAGATCCCCCGCCCAAGCAGGTCACTTAATTTTAAAATCATTTTCAAATGCAGATGTGTGTTTACTCTATTCTCTGTACCAGGCAATGTAGCTCAAACCAGTCCTGGTCGAATTTAGATCGCCGCCCAAACTGCAGCGAGCGTCCGCATCACCCCGATGAAAGGGTTATTTGAAAGGTGCGTTTTTCTATCATAGGTGCGCCCAGAGAACTCCAATTTTGCGGGGGGTAGTCGGGGGTCTCCGGACGATAGAGGCGTACATGCGCCGTAATTGTACACTACCTATACTGTATAGATTGGTTCGCCCTGTGCACAAGAGACGTTGTATACGGCGCTGTCAATTGAAAGGCCTTACCCCCACAGCCCGAGCGAGCAGGAAGGCTGGCCACGAGGAGGACGCGCCGCCAAAGCCGATTTGGGAAGCGAAAATACCCGCGCACTTAATTGAAGTGCATGGATTTGTCAGATGGGTTGGGGGTGGGTGGGGGGGGCGATGGACGTTCGGTCAGTCGACGCCAACTAAGTCGAGTCGACGGTGCTCGGCCGGAGTACAATCGATCATCCGGCGCCGGATGGTGGATGCTGGTCCGGATATAGGGTAGGGGGTGGAGGGAGGGCGCCGCGTTCGCCCATCCATCTCCTGTGTTGCGAATTCGGCGCCGGGTATCGAGTCGCTCATGAAACCCGTCACGGTCTACTACGTTAAATGGCGCACTCACTGGCTCAGATTATTAATTGGTAATCCCCGAGTAAAAAATAATTCTTCATTCAACTTAACAGATAACTCAATTGAATAATTGGTGTGCTATTTGTGTGTGTGTGTGGGGGGAGCATATTTTCACCGAGATTCGAACCAGTTTTACGGGCTCCACTCCCACTTCCATCACCATCAGAGTTAACCTGTAGACGAGCTATAACCACTACAGACGTTGACCAACCGGGAACGACGTTTGACTATACACGTACTACAGACTACTGCGGTTTACGTACGAGTACTTATATTTGCATAAGTTTTTGTTGTTTTCCGGATTTGGTGTCGGCGCACTTTGTCCGCATTACTTATCGATCGTTCGTCGTGTAGCCGTATTGTGTACCTCGAGGTGGAGGACAATGCAGGGCCGTGCGTGTGTATGTTGCTATTATTCCGCGGAAAAAAATTCAATTTGGAGACGATCAGTCTGCCCCAGTCGCCCTGTGTGCACAACGGTTTTGAGATGATGAGAGCTTATTTTTACAACAAATTGCTTTGTGTGCCTGTGGGAGGGGGTGGTGGTGGTGGTGGTGGTGGTGGTGGTGGAGCATTAATAATGCATGCAGCGAGAGATGGCAGCCACTGCAAAGTGGATTGCGGCCACCCAATTCATCCTCGTGAGATCGGAGTTCCCGAGTTAGTTGTGTCTTGCCCCGACGATGATTGATCGGACGCTTGACTGGTTGCGGACTTTCGATGTACTTGATCAATGTGATCGCTAATGCCTTCCATTAAATGAATATTGCCGACCCCATCAATGAGCACCTGACGTTGATGACGACGCAGACATGTTTTCAAGACGAAAGAGCTATTCGCATCCCTTAGCGATCGCAGCGCCGTACTGTGTTCGGGTTTAACGATTACCTTCATCAGTTATACCAAAATTCTTCACTTCATTTCAGCAAATTTGGTTGAATTCGCTAATCCTGTCGTCTTCGTATTCCGAAAATGCGACTGTTGGCTGAGGTGCCGCTGAACCTGTCAATTTTTCGGCGTTACTTCTCTTCAGTTTGATCCAGTGCATGCCCCTTTACAATGCATGGTCGTGTTTTATTTAAATGCTCAGGGGGCATCAGGATGATTCGCAGCCCATTTCGGTGTTATATGCGGGTCTTGAACCTTGTCAGTATGTAATATGAAGCCTGGGCGGCGATGCGCTCCACACACCGAGACGACGCTCATATTTTTGCTGTCACTGTTTAACCTCAATACACGTCTGGAAAAGTATTTTTTTAGCCTGTATATTGCTCACATTTCCAATTTTGGGACTGAAACATGCATTTCTGCATGCTCGCACATAACCTCCATAATTGCGTCTACGTGTACTTTTATCACCATCCACCGTAGTATGTACTCGTTCAATTTGAAAACTTATTTCGAGTGGAGCGGATTGATACCTTAGGCCAAATGATTTTTTGAAATTCTCGTCATCGTCTACTCTGCTTTTACTATTGGGCTAACCGCTTTTTCATAGCGAGACCACATGAGACGATTCTAACCTTTTTCGGCAAATATCGCAGCTGCACATTGTCAATTTTTGTAAACAATATTTGTTAGGGCAAAACCTTAAGGCGGAAGTGCTGGTGAGCCTCCATTTAATTACAAATTGCCCAAAAACATCTTAAAGCAAAGCCCTGCATTGGTCTGTTCTTGAGCTATTTGTTAAGGAGGCCCACCAGCGTTTCTGCTCTAAATCCCGCCCAGGAGACAACCTGGTAATTTTGCCTAGCCTACGTCTTATACCTAGGTAGGGATTTTTACTGTTAGAGTTCCTTTCATTCCCAAGGAAGGCGTGTTGGAATTTCTCTCGCCCGAAAAATTCCGAATTCATCCTGTACGTGCTCTTTTATGTGTTTTCGAAAAGCAAATGTGGCGTTGATATAAAGCCTAAAAATGTCACGAAAATAGAAAATATTAATGAAGAAGGGTGCACGTTGTCCTATATATAGGGTCGGTGCACGACCGTGCGAATGCGTTCCATTCCGGTTGAACGCACAGTGTACATGTACATTTATAATAAGCTTATTGTCACACAGGTTCTTGTGTGCGTGTGTATATTCCTTGAAAAGAAGTATGTGCATGGCGATGCTTACGTTTGCATCATCAATTTCAAGTTGTAATCACCAATCTTTTTTTATTTTATCAGATATTTTGGGTAGCGACCTTACGCGGAATCTTCTAAAGTATAATGAATGTACGTTTTACAGAATAATGCTCTTACTGTTAGGATCGGCGCCGTCGCAACTTCTACAATGCGTACATATATGTATATAGGGACCACGTACGGCGTAAAAGGTGGTAATACTTTATATCGTAGCGTGTAGCCGGATAAATATGAATGAATGGGCTTTTAAGTACACGAGTATCCGCGTTACGTAAATAAATAAGATGCTCTGGCTACTGATTCTTAAAAGCAAGAGTAGTGAAATTAAACAGAATCTTTTGTTTTGTTGAGAGTACATGTACAGAGTACATTGTGATACGAATTGGATAAGATGCAAAGCTATGCCATATAACGAATGCATAATAATGCCCGTAAAGTATTTGATCTTATGAGTATATTATAATCCTGAAAGTTTGTCCCTTTATAATGGTCAAAAATACCTCTAAGGTTCGCGATTGATCTTTTCTCGTTTTGTTCCTTGGAAATGTAATTTTGTGTTTGTCTCGAATGGTTTTGAGGCTGAAAATTTAGACTCAAGTATGTGTTACAAAATGGCATACACGTATATCCATGGACCAATCGTGAAACCATCCACTAATTTAAGTGGTCAAATTTAAACAGTGTTGCCTTTGCCCAAATAAGGTTGCGGGTGGGAAATGAGTTTAATTAATCACTGTCTCATTGCAGATTCGAAAAAAAATATAAAATACATTCTGGAAGCACTAGAAGCTATTAAAAAAAAAAGATTCGCTGGCGAGCGAGCGGATGGTATTAAAAGAACAACCCAATCTTTTTTCTTACTGTTCTGTTTAAACCGCTCTTGATGCATTTGCCATCAACTACCTACGAATGCACAGTGTCTATGTACATTCCCAAGATCTCGAGACCACACACCTGGAGAGCGAGCTATCTGCGCTTATTTTTTATTTGTGTGTTAAGGATCTGATATCTCACAGGCACAGATTCCACTGCTTTACTTCTATTCCATTTCGTAGGAAGTCGTTAAGAAGAATTTCTCGTGAATGAAAAATGTCTGAGATCTCGGTCATCGGTTGGTGGCGCATTCCTTCTGGGTCTCAGGAGTTAGCTGAAGGATGTGGATGAGTTCCAGTCAGGTGCTGGCGGCTCAGTTACGCCGTTGCTAATTACTTCATTCGTTATTTCTCTTTTGTTTAATTACGTGTGTACGGTACGAAAGGTGAGATCGAATGGGTCCAATCCCGTGGGAGTTTTAAGGGGCGGGGGAGAGCAGCAAGACGATAAGTAATGTCACTTCGCAGCAAGTGACCGATGCTTTCGAGTCCTAAATGTCACTGAGCCAGTCTAACTATTTACTGTTACTTAATGAGCAACTGGATACTTCGATACCGAAGTCTCTCTGACCTTTCTTCAATTTGTTTTGTTTTTTAAGTGTTACCGATTCCCTTTTGTCGCTGCCGCGGAAAGATATCTTGGTGGTGAGGAAAGGGTGTCCGCTGGGGGGTTGGGGGTGAGGAAGAACGTAAGGGGGAGAGAATGGTGTCGTTTCTCCCCCCCCCCCCAAACAGTGGAGAAAGCAGTAGCGTGGCGGGCGGTCCATTCATTAATTGTGTGGGCTCTCTGTTCTGCCGTCGCGTCAGTGGGAGTCATTACTGAGGTAAATTTCAGGTCCGCACGGTTGTCACTCCTATCTTAACCACTAATGCTTTTTGCCAGCCCGCCTGTGTGTGCTGCCTGGACCCCCGTTCTATCCTGAAAGTGTTTCAAATTGAGCAGGGGAAGGGTCAAGTTCAACCGAGCTCTCTCTGGAAGAAGCTCCACCAGAAAATCCAAGCCAACTTCGGCTCGGGTCTCTCTAGAGAGTTGGTTACCTGCACTTGCGGCGATAGATTTCGGCGATGTTTATACCATAGAAAGATGTAATTTTTTTCGGGCCGAACAGGATTGTACGGTAAAATATTGTAAATAAAAACGCCGTAGATTTAAAACTCACGTCTGCTTTTACCAACCAAAACAACTTCACCTTTCCGTGGTGAAAAGCTTGAAACGATTCCTTCGTGTAAAGCCATGTCTTAACACACCTTTATGGATAGGGAATTTTTTGCTAATGGCCACACATTACCTGCAAATTTAATGGTTGTACTACGCGCTTAATGTACTAATTTATACGAATCGTGAACGATCAGAAAACTGGTTGGTCGCTGCGTGTACAGGGGCAAAGCTTGAACATGATTCTTCCAAAATGGTTAAACTTTTTTTATACCGAATGTTCATTTTCATTTTCATTCGTACATCAAGTGGTCTAGTTTATATTTAAAATGATCAACAAAATTGGTACAGTACACTGCAATCTGTCAAGGGCAATACTTTTTGTCGCTGTTTGTCAAAAAAGAAGTTATGTCAACGTAAGAAATATTTTTTGTTGTATTTAGTTTGACGATTTTTTTCTATTTTTTTGCAGCCGTAATTCTATGGTTGCTAGCGGAAGTGGGAGTCTTTTCCGCTTCCAGTACCTGCGTTGATGTCATTGTAACGAATGTCGGCGACGGAAATTAAAAAAATAGTTTGCATCTTGCATTCTTATATTAATTAGCGTACGCTGCAAGCGGAAAAAGGACGGTGGTCCTGAAAGAAAATGTCGGGTGAACGAGTCAAGAACGGTGCTGGGGGGACTCTGAGAACGTTCGTTCCATGTTCGTATACATGATTGGTTGTATTCATTTCGTTATCCCTTTTCTAGGGGTAATTTTTATTTGCGCTTCTATCGTAGACACATAGGATTCTGAATGCGGCGTCAATATTTGAAGCGACGAATCTTATAGTGGTGTAAGGCGGGGTTTTTCTCGAATTGAGAAAAAATAATTTTTACAAGATGAACATTTACGAGAATTTTACGAGTTTTACTTTTGATGCCCTCTGTTGGCGCTATACAAAAGCTTTGGCTTACGTACGTCGCATTTTCATTCGATTGTTTGACATGCTAAAACTAAATTTTTGCCCTAATCTAAAAAAAAAAAATCGAGTTACACCACTGTGGGTATCACAACTTCATTAATCGTGGTCTCCGACCCAGAATGGAGGGTCGTCAGTCGGCACAGTTTGCCAGTTGCCGTAAACACTGGCGCATATAAATCGTGTTTAACTGAGACAACCTCAAATGACGCCTAAAATATTTCGTCAAACTGTATATTAGAAAATTCTGTATGCGTTCAGGCGCCTATGCAACTCGTATTGGCCGTTCGCGTCGACTATCACGTTCTCTTTGGTTGCAGTTGTTTCCGCTGGTGGAGTTTGAAAGCTTCAGGACAACACAGTCCGTGAATCCTATTCGACGACCACTGAAAGCGCAGATTCCATCAGTTGCTCCTTAGATGACGATGCAATCCTGAACCAGAACTAGTTGTGCTCCAATTGACGATATTGATGGACGAGGTTTTTTGGTTGACGCCTCAGGATATAAAAATGTGAAAAAGTAGACGTATCGTTTCGTTCATTGTGCTCGTGACATGTCGTTGAAAATATCTGAAAAGTGGAAAAACTAATTGTGGAAACTAAGTCCATTGTTGCTGCCTCAAATTTGGTTTGTAGTGGACGGAAGAAGAGTTATGCAGTAATAACGCGAGTTGCCAATAGCTTGCATCCTCCACCGCCTTTCTGTTGACACATGCTTACCGGCTTGATTGAAATGGACGATGTTGTGCGGTGACATGCCATTGTGCCTCTTAATTAAATTCGTGAACGCCCGAGCGGTAATTGTTCTTTACAATTGGAGTGTTATTCAGCGACGTGGTGAGCGAGCGACAGTAGCTAGACGAGCTGAGATCTACTTATTAAGAAAACTGGGCCGCAACTTTTCTATGACAAACCAAATACAATATTTTCTCAAAATGATTTCAAAAACTTTATTTTTTTTAAAAACCAGTTCCACCTATTTTGTTCTCCAGACAATGTACAGCGACTGGTCAGTCGTCATTAGTTTCGATTTTCTTAACTATAATTTAACTTTTATGTTTGGATTCCTCACTATTCCGTCAAAAATACCAAGAAGACATTCAGTTCAAACCAATGAAGCGTCTTCAGTCAGTACTTCCTTTAAAGACAACAAATAAACGTGGACGTGTAGATATAAAAATATTTAATATATGATAGTTTTGAATACCTCTGTAGAATCACATTGGCAACTTGATATAGTGTTTATTTTAAAAAAAAGCTTTGAACACATGTAAACAAGTTTTAGATATGGGTGAAAAAAAGCTGAAGTGCCACCTGTAACTACAAACGAGTGGTTGGTTTACTCATGCGTGAACCCCATCGTAAATTCGTTGCCAATAAATGTACCAATAAAATTTAAGTTCTGCGCTTGAACTTGAAATAAAGATACCTTCTTTTGGTTTCATAAAAAAGCATTGTTTCGAATGCGCAGCTATTATTTTATTTGTACATGTATTTTTTAAGGCGTCCGTTACTAAAGTGTGGCCCAATAAATTTGGTACTAGTTTGGCAATCAAGATGAGAAGGTTGCGCTGTTTTGGATTGGTCATCCTGGAAATGCCCGTTTCAAGCGACGATCTAAGGAGGATGGATAACACGACAAAAAAAAATTAAAAAAGAACCAAGCAGACTTCTTTGAAATTCGATTTTCCAGTTTTCAATCTTCATTTCTTTTGCGTGTCTGTGACAAAACTATTGACCCAATATTATTTCTCCAGCTGCGACCGTTCAAAATATCTCGAAAGCCGATTTCCCGTGACAGAAAAAAAAAATATTTTTTGGACGCAGACAGAAATCTCCGAATCGCATTGGGCTGATATATTTTTTTTCGAGAAAGGCGAGATGTCAAGCGTCAAACGTAGCACAACTACAGACGAATAGCTTGAATCAATCAATTTCCGTTTTTTTAAGCCCCGGTTCTGAGCGACGCGAAACCAACATTTCTTGGAGTTCCACGTCCCCGATCGAACGTCGGAAATCGGTATCGCACTGAGTTCGCCACTAGGAACCTCATGCAGCGCCATCTGTTGGGAGCAAGTGGGGCGGAAATGACGCTAATTTTGAAGAGTAACTCTTGCCGGAAATGGTGAACCATGACGAGCCGACGAGGCTGCGTCGCACAATGATTTTAGAAATGTTGATGATTACTCGTCACCAGCTCCACGCTTATGATGTTTAGATTGGATTGGAATGAAAAGTAATTTTCAAACACGATTTGCTTTTGTCTGAATCTGATGTTTCTGTGCTGAGCTTTTCGCTCTAGTGTTTAGCAGATCTTTGGTATTGGTATTGGCCATAGTCTTTGAAATAGTTGGAAACTGCTTGTAGGTTGTTATCTAGACTTAAGTCTCCAAACCTGATGTCCATATGAGAAAAAATAAACGTTTGTTAAGGAGGTTCACTGGTGATTGAACATCTTAAAAACCCCAGGTAGGCGATACAGGTACGGGTCATGATTTTACTTCTATTCCGAAAGAAGGCGTGTGAAGGAATTTCTCTCGCCCAAAACATTTCGAAGGTGTCTGCGGGAATTGAAACCGCGTTCACGGGTCACGATGAAAATATGCTATCCTCTCGACCACTCGACACTTCTTGTATAAGAGAGGTGTGGTGGTTTTGTTGATTCTTACTCAGCAAATACAGAAGACTGGTGAAGTTTGAGCATCTCTTATCTGGCGGAAGAATCAATATAAAAATATACTCGTACGCCGGTGGTTGTCAGTTTGTAGACAATATCAATACAGACTTATACACACCTCGACTCGCCCAATTAATATTGGGCGTCACAAACGCGTGCCACCACTGCCCAGGGAACATCAATCACCAAAAAATATCGTTCTTTTTTCTTCTCTTCCACCGTACGAAGTACGTGGGTTTTTGTGCTGCGAGCTTGAGTCACGATTTTTGAGATCTTTTTTGTGAGGCAGCTATAATATCCTCTAGAGATTCCCGGTCTTGGCATATTTGTATCAAACTTTTTAAAGTTATTGTGAGCTCTGCTCGTCTATTGACCCGGATATGCAACCCTGTTGGCGCTCGCTGAACACCCGCTGATGAACGTAATTATTAAACTCTCTTTCGAAAGAAGACACATGTTTGAAAAAAGTAGAGCTGCTCGAGCACATTTTTTTTTTGGATTCTATATTATATGTCTCAAGTTTACGCGCAATCTTTTAATCACAATCAGGAGTCATTAGTGACGTTGTAAGTTAGAGGTTGTTGTAATGGCAAGTGGATATTATCAATTAATTAGCATAATTTGAACCAGAAAAGTAGGCTCCCGTGACTCATTACGATTATCCTTGAATAACAGTCGTTTATTATTAAAAAAAGGTCCATTTGCCCTTGGAATGTTTTGGAATTTTTCATGGAAATGTAATTTTGTTTGCATCTAGGTTCATGCGCGGGGAGATTTCAAGTGACCATGCTGAAGATTGTAAACTTTTGTGTTTGTTTGGGTAAAAACAAGTAGGCATTTCGATGGGGCAAAAATTAAATGTGTAAATGGTGCTTTACGCTTCTATCCGCTGTGGTCATGGAATTCAAACCTGTCAGAACTCGATTGGTGAAAAAAAAATTGCCCAAAATTGCCCATAGCTGAAAAGTAAAACATAATCCACGCATACATAATTTGACAACTTATTTGACTCGCCCTGTAATTTATTTTTTGAGACAATCTGTCAGACGAGTTCAGAAATGTCACACTAATTTCATTTGAACGAGTCGCAGTGCGGTTTGGGGTGCTGCCAGAAATGGTCAGGTAACGATTCGAGCGAGACGCTAGTTACGTTGCGCTGATCTTAGGTGGAGCGTATCGAAAAGGTGAACGCCCTTGTCTCATCACCTGTACCACCCATTAGGCCATCTTCATCATATGCGGGGGAAGGGGGACTCACTTTCCAAAATAGCGAGTGAAAGAGTGAGAGATTGTACCTGCGCAACAACCAACACAATCCAGCGGCCAACCCGCCCAAGTCCTCCGTCATTTCAATATCGCATTCACGATTTATCGGCGCGATCGTTTTATTTCTTGTATACAGTATAATGCGTCGTCCTGTTGTTCCGATCGAACCGGTTCTCCTGTTCTTTCACTCCCCTAATATGAAAAACTGGTTCGTCCGATTGCGCTGATTGATTGACTATTTTTCAGATTGCGTTTGCTAGCCGCGCTGTTTGTCATTGAAAAACACCACAATATTTAAGATTTCCGTAGCTCTGTTTCAGTCTTTCACATTCGTCAAAAACGGTTTTATTCTCTGGATACCTGTAATTGTCGATGTTGGAAATCCTTTATTCCACTCAAACCAAGTCACCGCTCAACTATGTACGATTTGTTCTTGCCCAGTCGGTATTGCGGCTGACTGTGGATCGGCGCGGTCCCGGGTTCGATTCCCGGCGCAGGCTCTCGATAATTTCGATTCCGTGGTATTGGTGAAAATACATCCCTCGCATCGTGCCGAAGCACCAAGTGAGGGATAGAGAAAATCCTGAAGTCCAGTGACTACAGTGAAAGCCGTGGGACCCGTGCCTGTACGATGTCAGGTACACCTGGGCTAAGCAAAATTACCAGGTCGCCTTCTGGTTTTTTTTTAGGGCGAACACGATGGTGGACCTCCTTTACAAATATCTCTCAACAGTGAAGGGGGAAATAATAAATAAATAAATCTAGTCCTGTTTTAGTGGACCGTTTATCGAACCGGTTTGCAGTCGCTATACTTCTTTAAAGTGTCTTAATGTTTGTTAACATATTTGTTTTATTATTTATATATATATATATATATATTTTTTTTTTGAATAACTAGTTTCGTTTAGCATTTTTTCTCGTCTCCGGTCTAGACTATTTTTCTTTCATCGAAAGGCAGGTTACGCAGTGTTATCGTTAGATCTGTGATTAAAGAACTACTTTGATTTTAAATTGCTTTTAAATAAACAAGTCACGCTTATTTGAAGATTGTAAAAGAAGTAATGGTAATGGTATGATGACGAGTAACGGTTACATGATGGTGTTAGCAATTATAATTTTTTTAAAATATAAAGATACGGGGTCTGGCGATAATGAAAGTGAGACTTCGGTAACAGAAAAGAAAAATCATAATTACCAAATTAGTTCGTTCGAATTCGACAGTCATGTACATGTATATTCACCAGAACCCTGAACTTCCATAATCTGTAATCCTGAAAGTATGTCCTTTCTTATTTAATTTTTCTTTAATCTTTCTGCTTGGACGTTTACTAACGAATAGGTTATCGAAACTGAATAAAAATTTGAGGTGTAGATAGTTCAGCAAACTTTTAGTTGAGCGCAAGTTATTTCAGATCTCGATTTTGTGTATTTCTCGAGATATCAGCCGTTGAAGTTTTAAGCATTGACATAGCTTAACCGCAAAATTCTAATATAGTGTTTCCTCTTGATCAATGACTATGAGCAAATCCACGATCGGTCTCTCAATCAACTGAGATACCTTAAAGCCACAATCATAGTTTAAGAAGTTGATGACGTGGACCTAGAAAATCCAATCAACAGTGTCAATTAAATCACTGTTTGCAAATTGTAAAAAAATAAATAACTACACGCTCATATATCTTGTTTAATATCCAGATTGCCATCGAGATTGATGTCACCCGAATCAAACGAGTTTTGGACAATGTGGGGAAAAGTCGGCAATCGGTATCTCGGTCTCAGGAGATGGCGTGTCCATGACCAACCAGGTGGACAAGAGTCGTACGCGCACGAACCAAGCCGAATTTCACATTTTTTTACCTCCGACTCGCGCTACCTCATCTTGTTTATCGTCCCGCGCCATCAGGGCCCAGTGTGGCCCAGCCTGCACTGATAAATTACGACATTCCTGTTCCATGTTGGGAGTGACAATTGGAGGGGAGAAAGATTTCAACGATTGAAATTCGTAGTCTGCTCATTAGCGCTTGCAGGCTGGCCATGGTTAGACGATTGGATGCAGCGTTTCTAATCCTCCTGAGACAAACGTCCGAACGGGATATCATTTCTCGATTAGTAAAACACAGTTTCTCATAAATGTAAACCCAAAATGATAATTTACGTTCAAATACTACAACTTTTCTTAACTTCTACAATGAAGATGTTACGTGCTACTATCAAAAATGGCGGTGTGTCCACAACGCTTATTCAGGCAATTCCTTACCAGAGCGTGACGTGGAAGACAAAGTCTAACCATCTGGTCACAAAGGGTTTGTCCGGGGTCTCTGGAAGTCTAGCATCGGGCTTGCTGTTCTGGGCGGTTGTTGTGATGCTCGTCGTCGGTTCGTCCAAAGATAATAGCTTATTGATAGAAGCTGAACAGTAGTAATGTTATTTTTATCTGCGCTGTCATTTTTTTTACTCCTACAATCATCCCCTTGCGGTATTACGTGCAACCAATGATGACTTTTGCGCAAACAACGTTGAAAACCGGTTACGCGTCTGACGCTAAAAGTGGGATCCACGCCACGACAAATGAAGCGGTGAAACCAACAGTTGTGTAACTCATTTTTTGAATTTGTTTTAGTTAGTTAGTTCTAAGCGAAAATGCAATCTTGACATGTGACACTATCGAAAGAAAATATGACCTACGCCAAAGCTTTTGTATAGCGCCAACAGAGGGCAGCAAATTTTGAGCTGGTATTCGGAACTCGATGATGACGTATCTAGTAAAATCTGTTTCTCAACCGCTTCGAATGTGTCGCGCAACTTCTTCCAGGCGTATTTCAGCTGTTTCTAACATTTGAATGTCTGGTCCTGTTTCAATCGAATGCTTCATCGATTTGAGATTCTGCCAAATCTCTTCAAATGCAAATGATGTGTTCATATCTATTTGTGCGCTCAGCGCAGCCACCCTCTCTCACCGCTCTTTGATGAAGTCGACGATGGCCCTCAAATCTGCATGGACATGCTAATTTATGCATGCATTGCCAGCGTTATCATTATTCATCGATTGTCTCTCTCTGAACCGGGCCTCATCATCGACCTCCCACCGGGGGACTCGCGCACACCCTTGGCCACCCAACCCATCCTACCTACCATTTTTCCTCATTCGAACTCCCTCCTCTCTTTCTCTCTCTCCAAAACCCCGCCCGCCGCCCCAAGTTTTTCAGCGGTGTCATTACTTTCGCGGAGATAGCATCGAGATGATACGTTTTGATTGGCCGGTCACTAACTAGGCATCGTCGAACCGGACCTGATCCGCCAAAGGTGTGGGTGATATTTTTGCGGTGTTATCTGGAGAGCGGTCTGTCTCGAAGAACTGTAAGGACTCGAAGCGAATTACATGGCCATCGAGAAACGTCGTCTGTCCGTGTCGGTACAGATGATGCTAGTAGTAATATGGTTGATGATGGCAACACTATCTAAGAAGTAACTGATGAACCGACGATTTTAATTCTGTTTCAAGGAAAATCTTGCCAAAAACGCGCATAGTCGACGCCATGTTTACTTCTCACACCTAAACCCAAGCATGGCTTTCTTCAGTTTCTTAAAGAGTGGGCGTGAGCAATAACAAACAAAATGGTCGCCTTTATTACTCCGCTGAGTCGCCTACAATTAAACTGACATTGTCGATAATACTATCGGCGAGTAAGGCAGGTTGTGGTCAAGTCTATTTACTGCACGCAGTATTTAAAGGTAAAATCTGCGTTGAGAATCTTGACGCGCCCTTATGCAATGGTTTAGTGCGATACGCGAGTTTGTATCGTTGCTAGTGGAATGTCTGGTTGTAAGATTATGAATTTCATCGCGTTAATCACATTTGTTTCTAATTATGTGTCTGAGCACCGAGGGGGGGGGGTACAGACACACCTGTTGTGATCTACACTACAGTGAATTAAAATTCTAATTAACATGTATGGAGTTAAAGTTAATTATGTTGCATTGAGAGATATCAGATATCTCTTCCGAACCAGTAGTTATTCCAAAAAATGGGAAACATTCCAAAATTTACTAACGTCTCGGAATATTTCGATTAAACGACATTCTGTTTAATGGTGCGTATAACCGGCTCGCATTCATCTGCATGTCATTATAGGCGGACCACGCGATATCTTAATCGAATAGCTTGAACAGAAAAGTTGATATAAAAATTAGCTGCCCTTCCTCATTCCCCGATATACGTGGACATGATTAAATCATTTTTATTTTTATTTTTAAATCTGACCGGACTGCTCTGACCGGACTTGCACGCAGGTGACTTGCATTAATAGAAATATCTCATCTCTTCTCATCCAACTCTTCTATTGCAATGAATATAAATTACAGTTAATTACTTGTAATGACTATTTCGAAAATAAGACCTTTCAGTTGTTCCTGTTCGATGTATCTCCTTTCAAGTTATGGTTTCATCGGCATAAATGACTTGGGATATGCGTGAATCCCATTGCCGAACAGCGAGACCGGAAAATATCGTTAATGTGAAATATATTTTTAGTGCTTTTGCCCCCCAAAAAAAGTGGATGTCATGATTTAACTGGTTGCTGCTCGCAGCTGCTATAAAACGCGTCAGCCATTAAACGCTTATCGCCTTTCGATCTATATTATGCAGCAACTATAACTTTTCCTCTAAGATGGCCTAAGTTATACCTGGGTATATATATACCCAATACCTTCACTTGAATCAACTGAAGCGCTAGACAATCGTCATTTAAAATTGTCAGTGGTGAACACACTATTTTATCAGGTCTCCGTATCATTATGTACTTACCTGTACTACCAATCGAGGAATAATTGAAATATAAACTAGTTTGTGTCTAATTATCCTTTCTGGTAGATTCTACGCCTGTCCTATTTTGAGGCGGCAAACTTTATAGTGGTGTAAGTCGGGGTAAGGCATGTCATGATTACATTTTCGCTTTTAACTTAAAAATATTTAAATAATCGAGTTATACCAATCTTGGGGTTTACCGCTACATAACATTAGGTTATCATGGAACTGTGAAATAAATTAAATGAGATTTGTATTTTCTGTGTAAAGATTGGTTGATTTCTGTATTAAGTACGACCCGTCGTAACGCAGTTGGTTTAGCGACGGACTGTGGTTCGGCGGTCCCGGGTTCGATTCCCGGCACGGGCTCTCGATTATTCGATC